>JARHVA010000392.1:1727500-1945000 GCA_037957365.1 Torreya grandis | reverse complement strand
GAATTCTTAAACACAACTGATGAGGTTTTAGGCCAAAAGATAAAATAATGAACTCTATTTTTAAAATGTCTTCATCTTTGATCCTTAGCTAGTGATAGTCAAATCTTAGATCAATATTTGAAAACACTTTTGCACCTCTCATTTCATTGAATAAATTGTCAAGGTAGTGGATAATAATTTTTTATCATCACCTTATTGAGAATTTGATAATAAATTCAAAAATTTAAGGTGCCATATTTCTTAATTGCGAAGACTATTATATCACCTCAAGATGACATACTAGGTCTAATACTTCCATTGTCTAAAAGTTCTTGCAGTTGAACCTTCAGCTCTTGTAAATTTTCCTTCATCCTATAATGAGATTTTGACATAGGGGAAACCCTTAGAATAATGTTAATGGAGAATTCAAACTCATGTTTAGAGGGTAAACCAGGTAAGTTTTCAAGGAAAACATCCATAAATTCTCTTATGATAAGAAAATCTTGTCTAATTTTCACAATATGTTACTCCATAATCAGTTAAAATAGTCATATGATGACTAAATATAGTACCTCTTATCTCTATTGGGGTAGCTTTGAAATTAGTCTTGCCATTTTCCACTACTATATACACAGATGTTCTGTTGGTTATCCAGATTTCAATTTTTAGAAGTCCTTACAATAGTGATTATCACTACACTCCCAACACATTATTATTCTTTGTGGGGATATAGGAATAGTATTACCCCCTATAGGTGGCCTACGCTATCTTTTTTGATCTTGGTATTTCTTGAAAGACCCTATTTTAGCAGTGTTTAGAGGCTTAGAATTCTTGTTTTACCCCTAGAATTGACTATTACCTTTATTATTCCCTTAAAATTTGTGATTCTAATTTGATGTCTTAAATTTTTTTGATATAAGAGATATATTTTTGTTTTTAGTTTGTTTCCTTCTCAATTTGAAATCTCTTCTCACTTTCTGTTGAGACTTTTCATTTTATTTTACTCTATGAACAGATGGCATTTGTCAAAGTCTTAGGTTTGGTCATATTGATGTCATGCATCAGTACTTCCTTTAGCCTCAATTTAATTTTTTCCATTTTAGTTTCTTCATCATGCATGTACTTAACATGATGCAATAAGTTTAAGAATTTATTTTTGCACTTTGTAACAAACATATTTTCTTGTTTCAGTGGCTGAAAATTTGTTATTTTATACTCTTTGTAATTTGCTATCTCTTCTGAACCTGGATTTCGAAAGTGGACCATGTAAGGGTCATATTCTAATACCCTTATAGATCACATAAGTGGTTCCACTATAAGTTAGTAGGCCCATTTAGCTGATAAATTGCCACTCTGGCCTTTAAAGTGGAGGACATCTTATGCATATTAAAGTGTTTCTATAACTTTACAAGCATACATCAACTTCATCTCCAGATTACCCACCCATAAATATAGGTAGTGGAATCTTCTAGAGTTCTTTTATGATAGAGTCTACCACTCTTAAGGGTACTTCTTGGATTACTTGCTCCTCAACAAGTTCTAATTCAAGATGGGGACATTCTTTAGGAGGGTTACCCTTAAGGTTTTTTAGCCTAAGTTCCTGATTGCCCAACTTTCCTTGGATGGAATTTAGTGTTGTTAGATCCCACTTAATACTTATACATGTTTATTATAATGGTTTTCACCAATTTCATTTGGGTTAGTGCCTCATGGGGGTTTTCAACATTTTCTAGGAGAGGTTCATCTCTATTTTGATTCTGATTTTGGGCTCTATAGCCTCCACCTCTAGCTCTTCCCCTTAATAATGGTCTATCCTCACCTTGGCCATTACCCCCAGATATGGTCCTAACCATTTTCCTGGAAAGTCAGATTATATTTAGGCATGTTACTACAAGAATCATAAATTCTTCCAAGTTTTTAAGAGTTGTAATAGACTTGCTAATTCAAGCAAGGCTCTGATACCAGGTATAACAACCCCAAAAAAAATTAAGTGTCATTTAGTTTAGAGTACAAATAATAATTATGAATAGGGTCCACTATATGTAGTTTGGTTTTATGTAATACACCCACAACCCCATAACCAAATTTATGTACATGAAACCCTTAATTAGGGTAATTACCCCTAAAATATTTTATGGGGAGGATTATTACCTTATGAAATCTACATGTTATTTAGGGTGTATCAATATGTAATCCATAATAATAAGCTCTAACGTATATTCGGATAGACACCTTCCCAATATAACCTATTGGGTGTCCTTATCCTACCTAAGATACCCACATCTATAAAAGTCTAGTTATCGGCTAGGGTAGAAAATCATTGTTTCCTCACATTCAGGATACTTAGAATTTTGTAATAAGTACCCTGACCATCACACAATATTTACATCATTAGGGAGAAGGTTATCAGCAAAAAGTAGTTTCTAGTTATTCATAAATTGATATCATTGTACTCATAATTAGGAAAACAAAACATATCATTCATACAAGTCAAGATTCATAATGCATAATAATAGTCATACTACTATTTAATCAAAGATTTTTACCATAACCAAGGTTAGCACATATAAAATCCATAATAATTTAATAGGCTTAAAATATGCCTTGATTTGTTAAACTTTACATAAACAAGAAATTTATAATGGTTCTATCCCATTTAAATCATTATACCATGATATTATAAATTTTAAGGATCATTGCGCCATACTCTTCCATGTAGCATGATTTGAGATAAGCTACATTACTCAAAAACAATTTACTCTTTGTATTAGAACAAAACACAATGGTTCTCATCAAAGATAGATGACATCACACAAGTGAGCCTCCATGTGATCACCTTAATCAAGAATTAATTAATTTTTTTATATGAACACAAAATAAATCATCCCACAGGTCAACATCTAAGGTTATAGTTGTTATATTGTTGCCCACTTGTCATTTGATTTTTTATCTGTGAGAACTAGTTGCACTTATTAAAATAGATCATTTATTCTAAAAATCCAAGGTTATGTTAACCATATTTAATTTATACATTGACTTTACTATATTTCCATATTAGCTTTTCCATATTAACTCCATCATATGCTTATAGGCTTTTGTTTAATAATTCAAGAACTTTATAGCTTATAAATTTCACATGCATCACAACATTCATACTTGTAACACTAACTTGCATATTCCCTCTTGCATTATACATGCATAACTATAATAATAAGCCTTTAGCATAACTTATATGGAGTATTTAATAGTATAATAATTTATATTAATCTCCATAAGTATTATAACATTTGACTTCAAATGAGTACAAGAGAACAAGTCTCACACTCCTTTACACTTGTGGAGGAACAAATTAAATTACCAAATATCACTATTATGCAAAATAAGAATCATTTATGGTAAATAAACCATGCCCAAATGTCTATAATATATTTATGCTATATTGGCAACATAGTGTCACTTACTAACATTTGTTAACAACTTAGTTAACACTATTGCACCACTTCTTACAACTAACTACATATTAAAAATTTTGAACTAAAAAGAAAATAATAGTCTCTTTTCTAAACAATATCACTCTTACCCATGCTAGGGTCGATCCACACTTCAAATCATAAGCTTGACTACCCACTATGCATTAGAATAGATCAATTACTAAATAAAACATACATTACCCTTTTGTTATATCATTTACTTATTCAAATGGCCATTGGTGTTAGCTTGAAGTCTTTATAATGAAATCAATGAGATATAAAAACTAAAACATTAATTTCCATTAGCATACAAAATTGCATTGCTTCATATTCTAAGATAACCATTCAACTCAAGTTCTTTTATACTTGGTTGTAGCATACTAGGCATATTCTAAAATAATGTAATGTTCCAAAGACAATGAATTCTCTTACATAGTGTTCAATAGGGTTAATGATATACCCAACATAATGCACATTAAGTTCATGTATAGTAAGTAGTACATGAATTAGAAAATTTTGACATATCCATTTAACCATAATCCCAACTACTACTAAAGATATGTTTACACTGTACAACTAACAAAATATTATAACGATTATGAATTCAATGGTGCCATGCATTCAATATAATTATCCAAATTTCCTCATCACTCTCTAAGAGTTAAACTTATCCAACACTATTAAAGCAATGTAGTTAAATATAAACAACCAAGTGAATAATACAGACCAACTGGGAATTTCTCATAAGCATACCATTTCATTTCATCATCTAATATAAAAACATCCTTAGTTATCATATACACTATTTACACCAACACAACACTATAGGTTGTAGTGATTTAACAATATGATAATGAGAAGAAATAACTAAGGTATAGCAACCAAAACCCACAACTATCATTAGTACAACATCATTAGGACACCATCTTGTAAGGTATGTCACGTATGAATCATTTTTGCATTATAAGAAGTGCTATGGGAAATAAAAAATAGATATATTGATTCAATGAAACATGATAAAGGTAGATCATCATTTTAATGCAACTAAGCATGAATAAAAACCATGTAAATAATGTAACTCAATAAATAATGAACAACCACCAAAAGATTATCCAAACGTGAAATGAACCACCACAACCCATCCTATGAGCCCCCCAATTAGTGGCCCTTACCACCCCAACCATTGGATGGGTTGTGGAGTCAAGCATTCAGGATTTAGGGTGAGGATGTGAGAAAAATGAGATTCAATCCATCACCATAATAATTGAGACAGTTACACACATTACCCAAAGAGGTAAAAATACACACCATATGCAAAATGTGAAAATTGTGCTAAATCACACAAACCTGAGCCAAGTTGTTAAGTACAAACATAATAATGATAAAAACACCAAAGGAGGTCAAACAAATTATATTTTTTTAACCTTGTGACAATGAGTAAGCATAACTATGTTTTCTCCCAATCAAGCATAATATATATATATATATATATATATATATATATATATATATATATATATATATATATATATATATATATATATATATATATATATATATATAGAGAGAGAGAGAGAGAGAGAAACTATTAAATTGACCCCCCCCCCAAACCATTGATCTAGGCTTTATAAAAATCTAGAAAAATAAGCATAAATAACAATTAAATAACTTATTCATAATTATGAATTTGTACAGGAAATTAAAAAAATAGCAACAAGATTTAATTGTTCACTACCAAAGTTGTATTATGCAAATAACAACAAAAACCCATATTAACATTTAATATAACACAACCAAAAGGATGAAATGCCCAACTAGGGTGTCAACTAAATGCATTGAAAATTCTATGAATAAAATTGAGTTTAAAACCCTACACATAAGTATATATTAGAACCCCAAAATGGTGAGGTATAAAACCCGACAGCATCTAGATCGATTTACCAATATAAAAATAAGGTATAAAATATTATATTTATTTTGGGGGCAACCAAGTTCATCAGGAAGTCCCAAAAATTCTTCTTGAACCTATAAGTACTTTTATAAAAAATATAAGGTATGAATAGATTCCTAAAACCATGGCATCAACATTCCCATTTATCAATTTTAAAACATTACTTACTTGCATCAAATCCGCTCCTTTACAAAACAAGATAAATTTCTAACTTGATTTCTCTTGCCAAGTTTTCAAACCCTTCATAAACTACCTTCTACCTCCCATAGATCAACCTCCTCCTTCATCATGCTCAAATTTCTCCTAGCCATTAAAGTTTACAAGGTGATTTTTGAGCCTCCATAACTCTCCATGGCCACCTTTTCTTCCTAGGGATTTCTCCATAGACCAACGCACAAAACTACATGGTTTTCATAATCTCCTTGATTATTCCTTTTTGGGTGAAGATTCAACCCTAGCACCATAATGATCCCTAATTATCCAAAGGCTTGATTTTGGTTTTGAGGTTGTAGTGAAGTCAATAAGTCCATCACCCACTTGGCCATCATGGCCTAAAAATTATTTTTAATCAACATCATAATGCATGGGGAGGGAGGGAGGGCCAATCTTTCCCATGTAGGACCAAAACAAGGATCACATGGAAGTCCTAAGTCAATCATGATGCAAAACATTAACCTAGCCAAGGCCCCTAGGTGAAACTCAAGTCATTTAAGACTAAGGACTAAGAAATTAACTATAATGTGACCTAAGATACACAAACATGCTAACAAGCTTGAATATGACATTAAAAGAACTAAACCCCTTAGTGGCCAAAATTGATAAAAGTTGATAGCTGAAATGAACAAGGCAAGCACAAGCATGACATTGACCAACACAACATTGGATGAACATAAACAAGATAATGAAATTTATACATGAGCATGATCTAAATCTAAAGGATTAAAAATAATAATATCCAAACTAGCTCAATCAACAAACTGAGATGAAAACTAAATACATCAAATAAAATTTCAACTTGTAACTACTCATGGTGATTATTTACCATTTCATCTCATATCCTAATGTTGGTTTTACCCAACTGCTCACTGCCCCTACCTTTTATTACCTTAACTACCAAAGTCCACTACTAGCCTGGCTCATGTACCTACAAGCATTTCAACCACAAAACATGACATCAATAGCATCTACTCCACACACACACACACACACACACACACACACACACACATAATAAACATCTCAATATAAAACATTACTAATGTCATTATCAATAAGCAAGATAAGAGTATACTATTGCATCATAAGCATCAAATCAATAACTATATGAAAGTATCAAATAAATTTTTAACTTTAGATAATTAATATTCAAATTTTAATAATAAAATCTAACAAAAAGGGTCAAAATAGCAAGTTGTGACACTTTATAATATCCAAGGTTAATGTGTGGTACCCTCGAAAGGAGTAATCTTGGAAATAAGATTAAACTTCTTCATTGATAGATTTGAGCTCATGTACTGCAAGGTATATAGGGACTGTATATATATCCCATTTTAACATAGTGTCAAACCCCAAATCTCGTATAACTTCACTAAGACCAAGACCCTATCATGAATGGCCTGATTTTGGATTGGTTCTTAGATGCCTCTTTTATCACGGATCATTTATTGATGCATAGGAGTGTAAGGGTAATATGCCCTAAATATCACCTTAATCATATGAACCTTGAAATATAAGGGAGTGTATAAATCCTACCAATAATTTTAATAATTTCTTTAATTAACATTTAAATTTTTAATCCTCTCTCAAGGCAAGTGTTTCATAAGGATCAATAAATGTGATGCAAACACGTGTCAGTTATTAAATATCTTTGTAATGCTTGTGTATTATTTCTTGATTGTTATGTAAAAACCTAGTTTATAATTGAGACCAAATAAATCTAACCAATTCCAATACTAAAACTATTTTATACACAAAATGAGGCATTACTCTACCCAAATTCCAAGTTCCAATATGATGCAGGAACATCACTTCTAGGAAGTTTTTACTTTAAATTTTGGATTGTTTTCATAAATTTTGGTTTTTTTATGGTTTGGATGGATTTTAAATGCCTAAACCATCCTTATATATCAATTTCATAGGATAGAATTGCTTCTAGCTAGTTTGAATTTCAAATTCCCAGTTTTCCTACCAATACTTGATTTTCATAAATTTGAATAGTTTGCTTGTGGTTAGAGTTGTAGGTGTGAATTAATGTATTGATTAATTTTTAATTATGTTTTAAACACCTCATAAAATACCCATTTAATCCATGTTAAGTTTCTAAGACTTCACATGTACATAAATCCAACTTTGGTCTATTTTCCATGCTTCTTAACTTGCCTTTGTGACTGTTAGGAGGTCCCTTTAGGTAGTTAGGAGAGTTATACTCATGTAAAATTTTTAATTTAAACATATTTAATATGGATTATGGATGTTTTTTAGATCTAATTTTTGATTAAATCAAGAAAAAACCACTATATTTTGAACATTTTGTTAACACAGACCCTGTTTCTGATGTTATTGCATTACTTGTAGACTGTGTAATCTATTTTGGTGAATAAAATGATGTTGGAAGAAAATTTAAATAATTAATAAAGGTTTTTGTAACTATTTATATTATTTATAAATATTCATAGTACATTTATCTTAATTCAAACTATGTTTTGTTGTCTCAAATTAACTACAGACCTGTAGAAGCCTGCCAATCATGCACAGTCAAAGAGGAAATGAGTTAGAAAACTTGAAAAGTTGATTGGAAAAGGATTTATAATGGCTTGAGGAGTTTTTTGAGGTTAAGACAGATCCAAAACATATTTTAAAGATCAATAAAATTCCTTAAATCTCTCATAATTCAATTATTTACCCTCTTGGGTCTGAACAAGGGTAAAAAAGCCCTAGATTAGGGTTTTGATGATTCTATGAGTTTAAACTATCCAAATTTGCTAAAATTTTGTATTATTATTATTTTTAAGGTGATTCAAGTGAATAAATATGTTTTATACATGTAAATTCTTGTTTGTTATGGATTCTAAGGTATTGTGTTGCACTAAGACCTAAATAGGCCTAATTGGTGAGGCTTATGTTATAAAAGGGGTCTAAAGGTAGATTTATACCAATAAAATGGATATGGGTGTGTGTATTGATAGATGGTACCTATAAATATATTCATAATATATTTAAAAATCATATTTTTATGATACAAGTCCAACAAAAATTAAAAAGTCTACTAGATTGGGCTAAAGGGCTAGGAAAGTGTGTAAGAGAGGCATAGTTCAAACTTGATCCTATGTTGCTCTAAATAATTTTGGTATCATAGATAGGTTTGGAAACCTATAAATAATTTGGAGGTATGAGATTAATTGTAAGAGAGATAATCCAATATTTTTTTGTACAAATACCTAAGAGAGAGTCAAGATGCCACCAAGAAGGAATGCAGTAGGTGAGAGAGCAGCAACCTTGAAGATAGGGGATGTCATCTTGTAGGAGTAATAACATTAGGGTAAATTTTTATTCTAGTTTCATAGTATTGGAGGTTAATCTGAGAATAGGATTGGTCACAAGTGATTTAAGTTACTAAGAGCAAGATGAACCACAGGCACCAGAATTGGAAGATGAAGGAGAGAGAGAGACTAAGGAGCAAAAGTTTGAGTGACTGATGAAAGTCATGAAGGGGAAGGGATCTAAGCCCAAATTTTATCTTAAATTATATGAAATTATCCTTAATGGGGAATAACTCCTTGAATATATAGGGGAGTTAGATAAATACTTTGATTTTGAAGGTCCTAGAAAAGCAACATGTGAAGTTTGCTAGAACCAAGTTGAAAGGCCATGCATCCCTATGATGGGATTATATCCAAGATGAGAGAAGGAAGAAAGGAAATGCCAAATCAGATCTTGGAATAGGATGGTGGAAACTTTGAAGAGTAAATTGAGCATCAAATCATGTCATATGGAGGATGACAATGACAAGGTGGCAAGGTTTCTCAATGGGTTAAGGTATAACTTACAGAATGGTTTGAGTCTATCTAGTCCTAAAACACTTGAAGAATGCTACCAATTTTAATTTAAGGTTGAATAAAAATTCAATAAGAAGAAAAACTAACATAATATAGGTAGGGTAAAAAGTTTCAAAGGTAGAGGATAGCAAGGGGTAGAGGATACTCACAAAGAAGCAACCAAGGAGAGTCCAATACTTCACAAGAGCAACCCTCTAGTTCAAGAGGTGGTTTTAGAGGCAGGACACCTTATAACAGAGGTGGATATGCACCAATGGGTATAGGATTAGGTGGATTTTTAGTAATATGTTTCAAGTGCAATAATTTTTCTAGTCATAAATCATGGGTGTGCCTAGAGGATCAACCAATAGGGAGTCCAAGAATTAATGGGAGAAACCAGATTGCACAAGGAGTTGAAAAAGAGAGTATTTTATCTCCATCACTTATGAAAGAGCCTAAATTTGGATAATCATTAATCATGAGGAGGGTGATAATCAAACCACCCAAAGAGAATGAGACACCACAAGAGAAGACTCTTTTCAGGATTTCTTGTAAATGCCAAGGTAAGTATTGTAAAATGGTCATAGATTCAGGAAGTATGGATAATCTAGTTTATGTGAAAATAGTTAATAAGCTTGGTTTGAAGAATTTAACTCATCCCACACCATACAAGGTTTCATGGTTGAACAAGGGTCATCAAGTCTTGGTAAGTGAGCAAAGTTAGGTGGAGTTATGAGTTGGAAGGTACAAGGATAAGGAACTTTGTGATGTCATCCCACTGGATGTTTGCTATGTGCTTCTTGGGAGGCCTTGGTAATATGATAGGTAAACCACTCATGATTAAATAAGAAACATGTACACCTTGTTCATAGATGGAGTTAGTCATACCTTGTTTCCCATGAAGGATGAGGAGAATGATCAACAAGTTGGCTCACACGTGATGTTGGTAAATGGTAAAAAAAATTGAATGCCATGAATGAAGAGGAATTAGGATTTGTATTGGTAATCAAGCCTAGGATTATTATGAAATCAACAAAGATCAATGAGTTTCCCCAATAAATCCAAGATATGCTGGAAGAATATGCATCAGTAGTTGTTAATGAGCTACCCAACACACTGCCACCTATGAGAAACATAACACAACACATAGACTTTGTTACTAGAGAAATCCTACCTAAAAAGGTATCCTATAAGATGAATCCTCAAGAGAATTTTGAGATAAAAATAAAAGTGCAAGAGTTTCTTGATAAAGGTTTGATCAAATAAATCCTTAGTCCTTATGTAGTGCCTACAGTATTAGTGACAAAGAAGAAAGGTGAGTGGAGAATGTGTATTAATTCTAGGGTCATAAACAAGATCACACTTAGATATATATTTTCACTTCTTAAGATGGAGGATTTTATGTATTACTTGAGTGGAGTAAGATATTTAATGGGTACTACAAGATTAGAATCAGACAATGGTATGAGTGGAAGATTGCTTTTAAAATAAATGAAGGTTTGTATGAATGGCTGGTCATGCCATTTGGTTTGACAAATGTACCAAGTGCTTTCATGAGAATAATGAATGAAGTCCTCAAATATTTCATAGGAAAGTTTTTAGTGGTGTATTTGGATGACATACTAATCTATAGCCATATCAAGGAGGAGCATCTTCACCATTTGGATCTAGTCATGAGGAGGCTAAAAGAATAAAGGTTGTTGATCAACCTCAATAAGTGTGAGTTCATGAAGTTATAACTATTGTACCTTTGAATTTTCATATCATAAGGCATGTTAAAAATGGATAATAACAAGGTGAAGGCAATCATGGAATGGCCAACACCTAGGTTAGTAGGAGAGGTAAGAATTTTTCATTGTCTTGTAAGTTTTTCTAGGAAGTTCATTAAGAATTTCAGTGGGATATGTGCTTCTATCATATACACCATCAAGGGAGACAAGAAAAAGTTTGTATGGAATGAGAAAGTAGAGAAGATATTTCAATAATTGAAACAAAAGATCATAGAGCATCCAATACTAGAATTTATAGACTTCAATAAGGTGTTTCAAATAGAATGTCATGCAAGTGGAGTGGCAATAGGGGTTGTACTAAGCCAAGAGGGAAAACCTATAGCCTATTTTAGTGAGAAGGTGAATGATGCCAAGAAGAAGTACTCATCCTATAACTTGGAGTTCTATGCCATGGCACAAGCATTGAAGAAGTGGAGGCATTATCTCATGCCAAAGGAGTTCATTGTCTACATGAATAATCATGCACTTCAATTCATCTCTAATCAGCCCAAACTAAACCAAAGACACATGAAATGGGTGGAGTACATGCAAAATTTCACTTTCACTATCAAGCATAAACAAGGGAAAAGTAATAAGAGGGTCTTATTAGTGCATGATATAGCTATAGAGTGTTAGGATTGAATCACTTAAGGATATTTATGGGGATGATGAAGACTTCAAGGAAGCATACAATGCTTGCAAGCAACCAAGCACACTCAACAAGAAGCCATGGTTGTATTTTATCCTAAAATATGGACTATTGTTCAAAGGGGTGCAGCTATGTGTGCTAAGAAGTTTAATAAGTGGAAACATGATTCAAGAGAAGCATAGTGGAAGCATGGAAAACCACTTTCAACTTGATAAGACATTGAAGTTGCTCACTAGGCACTACTATTAGCCTAAAATGCTAGCAAAAGTGAGGAGGTATGTGGAAAGGTGCAATATTTTTCAATTGGAAAAAGGTAAGAGCACTAATGCAGGTATGTATCAACCCCTACTAGTCCCAAATAGGCCTTGAGAATCTATAAGTATGGACTTTATGATGGGATTGCCCAAGACATAGAGGGGTTTTGACTCAATTTATGTAGTTTTGGATAGATTTTCTAAAATGACACATTTCATTCCATGTAAAATTATTAATGATGCCACTAATGTGGAAAATTTGTTTTTCAAAGAGGTAATAAGGCTTCATGGACAGCCCATGAACATTATATCTGATAGAGACACCAAGTTTCTTGGTCATTTATGGATAACTTTATGGAGGAAGCTAGGCACAAACTAAAGTTTCAATTCATCTTACCACCCTCAAACAAATGGTCAAACTGAGGTGGTTAATATAAGCCTAGGGAACCTATTGATGTGCATATCTAAGGACCATCCCAAGTAGTGGGATCTTGTGTTGCCTCAAGCAGAGTTTATATATAATGACTCTACCAACAAGAGCATTGTAATGAGTCCTTGTAAATTAATCTATGGTATGAAACCTAAAGGAATTTTTGAGCTCAGAAACATTAGTCACATGGATAAGAGGAGTTATTAAGGTGAAGAGTTTGCAATGTCAATGAAGGAGGTACATGAACAGGTAATTAAGCACCTAGAGTCTGCTATGGAAAAATATAACAAATAGGTAGATATGAGTAGAAGGGAGGTGAGTTTTAAAATTGGAGAATTAGTTTTGGCTCATATCAAGAAAGAGAGGTACCCAATAGGTGAATACAATAAGTTGAAGATGAAAAAGATTGGTCCTTGTAGGATACTCAAGAAGTTTGCAAATAATGCTTATGAATTGGAGTTGCCTAATGGGGTAGGTATCTCAAAAATACTCAATTTTATAGACATATAACCTTAAAAATAATTATTATAAGTAGAAAACACATTAAAGGACATAACTACAACATGCCCAGATTCGGCAACACAGTTGCCTAAGGCCAAGATAGAAGAGTTGGAGTGCATACTAGACATGCAAGTGATCAAAAAAACTAGAGAAAAGTAGTACTTCAAGTACCTGGTCAAATGGAAATACCAACCAATATAAGATACTATGTGGATGAATTAACATGACATCAAAATTCATGGGAGTACTCTTGAAGCATTCATGGACGATAGTCCCTGAGTTATTTTCTCTTTCCCTGGGAGTATGATGCAAGAGCATCACTTCTAAGATGCTTTTGCTTTCAATTTTGGCTTGTTTTCATAAATTTTGGATTTTTTATGGTTTTTAGGTATTTTAAATTCCTAAACCATCCTTATATTTCAATTTATTATGATAGAATTTCTTCTAGCTAGTTCAAATTTCAAATTCTCAATTTTCCCACCAAAACTTGATTTTTAAAAATTTGAATAGTTTACTTGTGGTTAGAGTTGCAAGGGTGAATGAATGTATTAATTAAGTTTTCATTAGGTTTTAAATACCTCCTTAATACCCCTTGAATCCATATCAAGGTTCTAAGACTTCACATGTATGCAAATCCAACTTTGGTCTATTTTTTATGCTTCTTAACTTGCCTTTGTGATCATTAAGAGGTCCCTCCAGGAAGTTATGAAAATTATACTCATCTAAAATTTGTATTTTTCATAGATAATTTGTTTTATTTATGTTTTATAGATCCAATTTTTTATTAAATCAAGAAGAAACCACTGGATTTTGAAGTTTTGTTGACACAAACCCTGTTTATTGTGTTATTACATTGCTTGCAGACTGTGTAATCTATTTTGGTGAATAAAATGATTTTGGAAGCACATTTAAATAATTATTAAATGTTTTTTAAGTTAATTATATTTTTTATAAATATTAATTGTACATTTATCTTGCTTGTAACTATGTTTTGTTGTCTCAAATTGACTACAGACTTGTAGAAACCTACCAATCCTGCACAGTCAAAGAGAAAATGAGTTATAAAACTTAAATAGTGGATTGTAAAAGGATTTACAATGGTTTGAGGAGTTTTTTTAGTTTAATATAGATCCAAAAAATATTTTATATATCAATAAAAGTCTTTATAGCTCTCATAATTCAATTATTTACCCTCTCAGGTCTGAATAAGGGTAAGAAAGCCCTATATTAGGGTTTTGATGATTCCATGAGTTTGAACCATTAAAATTTGATAAAATTTTGTATTATTATTTTATTTAAGGTTCATAAAGTTAATCAAGATGTTATATACATGTATGATCTTTTTTGGTAAGGATTCTAAGGTATAATGTTGCACTCAGACCTAAATAGGCCTAATTGGTGAGGCCTAATGTTAGAAAAGGGGTCTAAAGGAAAAATTAGACCAATAAAATTTATGAGGGTGTGTGTCTTGATATATGGTACCTATAAATATCCTCATAATATATTTATGAATCATATTATTTTGTATGAGTCCAAAAATAATAAAAAATGCTATTAGATTGTGTTAAAGGGCTAGGAAAGTGTGGAAGAGAACCAAAGTTCAAAATTGCTCCTAAGTTTATTTTCATCACAATACCTATATTTCTTGTCCAAATAACATCATTATGATACCTAATTTAAACCAAAATTCTTATCCTAGTCCAAATTTCCAATACCATTCCAAGGTAAGGAGTTCTAAATGTTTGTTCAAACCATGTTGCAGGTTGCCAAAATTAAACCAAGGCCTTGTTCTAATTTTAATTTCCATTTAAAACCAATTCCAAATAATTATTATTTTATAAATCATGTCCTTATGTTATCCAATTCAAAACCAATACCAATTCAAATTCCAAATTCCAATTCTAATCTAAGCCAAGTCCAATGCCAAACATGGTTGACCAGATCAACCCAAATCAAATCAAATTAGACATTTTACAAAATCCAAATGCCACTAAACCCTTCTTCCAAATTTAAAATTAAATAAACTTTCCAAATCAAACCAAGTTCAATTGAATTTCAATGATCAAAACTAATTTTGATCAACATTGTCTAAAACTAATTCTTATTCCAAGGTATTATTTTGATTCTAATCAAATTGTGTCAAGCTCTTATTCTAGACAAAAAATTTCAAAACCTAGATCAAATTATAAAATCAAATTTTATGGCCTTTCATACCAACATTCCAAACCAAAATACAACTTGTTAAAATCCTTTGATGTACCAAGACTTGAGCCCCCTTTTAGAAACAATTTTGACTCACACACCTTTCTTACTTTGGATACTTACATGAACCAACTTTGATTGAAATAGTCCATTTAAAAATTTCATTGATGAAACCCAATAAATAATTTAATGTCTACCAAGGCTAATTACAAATTTAGAATCCAAATCTGTTTCATTTTGAACCCATGTACTAAGTCTACCAAAGCCAAATCTGGTTCATCTTGAACTTATATGCAAAATCACAGCTAAATCAAGTTTTTTTAAAACTTATATGCCAAATCACATCTAAATATATTGCATCTTGAACCCATGTAATAAATCAACCAAATCCAAATATGGTTAATCTTGAATCGATATGCCAAATCATAGCCAAATCTAATTCATCTTGAACCATGTTCTAATCGGATCAAAATAATTTAGACCAAGTCTAATTTATGCCAATACTACCCTTTTTAGGGCCAAACCTATTATAATTTGTTCCAATATTACCCTTCTCAGGGCCCACCCATTTCAATGTATGCCAAGACTACCCTTTTTAGGGCCACACTAATTCGACCTAAGCCAAGATTGCCCTCTTTGGGCTATTTCTATGGACCAATACAACATTTTTTGGAGCCAACCTATTATAATATATGCTAATACCACCCTTTTTGGGGCCAAGCCTATTATAATTTGTGCCAAGACCTCCCGCTTTGGGCTATTTTTATGGACCAATACCTCCCTTTTTGGGGAAAATCAAATCAAGACCATTTAGATCAAGTTTACTTTATGCCAATCCGCCCTTTTAAATGATTTCAATCTATGCCAAGATCACCCTTTTAGGGGCCAACCCAATTCCAATCTATGCCAATACCATCCTTTTAGGGACCAAACCATTCCAATCTATGCCAATACTACCCTTTTAGGGGCCAACCCAATTTTATTTTATGCCAATTCACCCTCTTTGGGCCCATTCTAATCTGTGCCATTTCAACCTTTTTGGGACCAATCCAATCAAGACCTTTTTAACTAAATTTAATTTATCCCAAAACCACCCTTATTGGGCCCATTATAATTAAGACCAAGTCCAGCCTATTTGGGGATAATTTCTTCCATCCAATTCCCCTTACATGTGTCCTTGATTGGAGGCATTAGTCCAGAGTCATGGCTTCTTGTAATCATAAACTTGTTCTAGCATGGCCAATATTACATTAAAAAGTAATAGATCAAGTCACTCAACTTAGTAAAAAACTAGACTACATTTCCTCTATTTTTAACACTTCAACCATCAGCACAAAAGTTAATTTGGTCTTATAGCCACAACAAAGCCAATTGACCTTTCTACATCAATAGTACCTCCCAAATATGTCATATAGTACAAACTATGAATAAGAATAATTTGATCTACAACTATTTGACAACAAAGATGAATATCTTGTTATATTACGAATATCTTGTTATATTACGGGAAATGGGTGTTAATCTTCTAGCTAGATTTCTAGTAGAGGACTTACGCTATTTGATCAGAGCTCCTAAAAATACACCACAATAAAGTTAATGGTCTATACATATTTTTCCATTACCTAGCTGAGGACCCTTATCTATAGACAATCTAAGTGTGTCCAAGTTTGATAACTACTCGATCGAGATACGTCATAATCCCCTTCCCAAACATGATCAAATATGTCCACTTACAAAGCAAGATCAATATGGTCAAACCATTGTTGACATTTGTTTTGGATCACCCTTCTTTTACCTAAAGCAAACCATATTTAAAAATCATATAATTCATTCATTACCAAAATTTCCCCATTTTCAAACATTTCTTCATCTTGAATCCTTCATTTCCGAGTGAAAGGTGAACAAGGTATTTGTTGATAGTGTAATTCAATAAGACCTTTTTGTGACCACTTCAATGTCAGAATCAAGATTTATTCTAGAACCAATATCAAAATTGTTTTCCATTCCAAAACTAATATCAGATGTATCATGAGAAGTAGAATCAATGTCAGTCTCAACATTAGATTCATATCCTCTCGAATCATAATCAACTTCATAATTAGAATATATTAGTGGATGTTGTGACATTGGATGCACAATTATAGAATATCTGATTAAAAACATTTTTAATCATTCCATGGTCTTTAAGGATGCTTCCTTCAACATCGATGCAAGTTCTCCTAGTTGCCTCTACAAGGATTGCATTGCCTTTTCCCCTTCTATTGTTAATACACATGCCTTTACCATTAACTAGCCTATCCATTATATTTATGTATCACCTCCCACAAACATATATAGGGAACAAAAAAATCACACACTATTGAACTTATTCCATGGTGACATTTTAGTGGTAGAATTTTTGGAAAGCAAAACAAATTTCAAGTAGAAAAATAATCTCCTAGTGAAACCTTGTTTGAGGCGCTAGAGGATAATCAAATTATAAACTCAATATCTTTTAGTGAAACTTTATTTGAGGTGATAGATGATTAACATGATTAAAAATTAGAACCCTTTAGTGAAACCTAACTTAAGGCACTAAGGGATAGTCAAAATAGATAATCAACATCCCTTAGTGAAACCTTATTCAAGGTACTATTAGACAATCCAAGTCAGAATAATCAAGAACACCATGTTGGTGAAAACCTCTTCAAAGTGCTAATAGCTGAGCCAATTCATTCCTCATTACTTGATAAAGACATTACTAAAGATAATATCAACCTCACCACAACCAAAATCAATTCAAATCTGGAATCAACAATAATGTGTGTGACTAAAAATACCATTTTTCATTTGTCCAACAACCATTATACATCCCATTCTTAACCCTACTATCCATTCAAGACCCATTTTCCATTATCCAATCAAACCATTTATCACATGCCTATCCTTAATTACCCTTCATAGTAGTACTCTTTTTTCTAGAGGCTACAAAGACATCTTGTCTAGAGGTTTGAAGGAAGTAGAATGAATAACCAATGAAGATCATGATAGTGGTCATATTGTTTATATCAGTAATAGAATTCAAACATAGCTATCGTTCTGAGTAGGTTTTGATTAGACAATAAACGGTCCATGAATCTCATAATCCTAAATTGAGTTGAGATGCTATAAAAATTTAAAAATATATAAAAAAATCAATTAAAAATACAAAAGGAGAAAAAATTTGTCAGTTGTAAGTACCTTGACACTTGGGGGTATCATTTTCCACATTATAGACCATTCTATTCAAGCCATCTTGGCCATTATCAACCATTGCCATTCAAGCTATTTAATCCATTGAATCTTATTTATGTCTAGTCCATCTTAATATGACCATTAGTCTTACTCTAATTATATTATTATGGAAGTTAAAGGTATATTGAGATTTATTTAGGAAGTATTATGGCCTATTATTCATTTGATAGTTTGGTGAATGGAAACATTTGGTTCTCATGTGACATGGTCCTTGGAGACTCCTAGTCTTTTCCCTCAATATCATTTAACCATTAATCATGTTATGTCAATCCTGTAACTTTATTATGTTCCTATGTCATTCTTACTTTCAACCTTGTTGTTGATTTTTAGTATTCCCCAACATGGTTGAACTACATTGACTTGAGGTCCATTTGGACTATGTAGGTAGCTCTTAATTTATGATGTCAGCTCAATCACCCCTTTTCCACATTCTCACCATTTTTTGAGAAACCTAAGCCACACTCTCACCATTATTATCATAGTATAGTGTTCTAAAAACATAACTACTAGTTTTCCCATAATCAATCATACAAAGTAGTCATAAATACATGGAATCATAAACTTCTATTGAAGTAACTCATTATAACTAAGCAAGACATAGTTTTTGTAAGCATATAAAATTTTAACCTAGAATTCTTTAAACTCATAAGGTTATATTCACACATACATAATGTCCTACTAATTGATACAAAACATACCATTCAACACACATATATTTGTTTTGGTGTGAGTCTAGAGATAACAAAGATAGTATGTACTATTCAGGTGTAACATACAATAATACTTTAAAACTCTATGAAATCTCATAATGTCATGTATCTTTGTGCATGAACACCCTACTCAAACATGAAAATTCAATCTAACACTTTTAAATATTAATATAGTAAGTATGGTATTATACTGCTTGGGTATACCTTAGATTATATTGCAAATAAGCAATCAAAAGAAAACATAATCTCAGGGAACACATCATAATACACTAATTTATTCTCTAAAATTATAATTACATTCTCATATTAATAATCTCACAACATATATTGCACGTGAATTTTTATCTTTACATGAGTCTACAAATTTTTCCCTGATGACATATTCGCATAACACTATTGCACTTACATATATACTACTTGGCCTTTACGATAGTTCTAAGCAAAGCCAATATAGATTTAGATCATATAATTTTATCGATACAAGATATAGTATTAATCAAATATGAGTATGGTAAAATTCCATAGAAATGTCTATCTTTGTTATTGTTTTCACAAATGTAAAGGATATACCAAAAACTATAAAACTCAATTTAACTAATCTGACACAGATTAGAGGATCAAAATAAGGTTGCAAAACAATCATTTCATAATCTTAGCCTTATGTTGCATGATCATAATCTTTATTAATAATGTGTCAAAATTGCATGAATAAGATCCTCTATAATAACATTTTTTCAAAATGATGAAAGTATTCTAATTTACAAGGTATCTCATATCTAGGCACACATTACGATGCTTATTTTACATGAGATAGGCTATTTATTTCAGACTCACCCATCAACCTAGGTACAATGAATTTGGGCACATTGGCCAAAGAAAATGAGGGTAAAAGGTCTGCCTTGTTACATAATAATGCCATTATTAATACCACAAAATGTACCATGCATTTAATATCCATTTAAATAAATAGTTAAAGCATGTCAATATAACAAAAACTTCAAATTAAGCATTGGTGTATTATCTATACAATCTTAGTGATTTCCTATTGCAGTCATATGTTATCTTTTTAGGTCTTTAGAGACTCTGATATGAATGTGAAAAAACAATTTAGTTGTTTTACATTAAATAGCTCAGAAGGATTGCCATTCCTAAGTATATTTACTATATCTTACTGCACTGAGTATACAAAGCATTCCAATATTCATTTTGGATCAAGGGAAATAATGAGAAAGATATCCCAACTCTTATTAGGTTCCCATGATAATCACACTTATGCATTTAAACTACAAATTGCAACTCTCATAAGGATCCCTTTATAATCATGCTAATTTTTGAACTGCACACTTGAGCTTATAGCACCACTCAGGGTAACCATAATACGAAAATCCAAGGAAAAAAATAGAGTTCCCTCGAACATTATTGTAGTTATAATAGAGATTTAGTGTTTGATTAGTATGACCCAACATTTCATATAAATGGCTCTACATTTTGAAAAATGACTCAATGCTTTAATAAATTACTCAACACTTCAATATTATTATTTAAAACATAGTCCAATATCAATTAAAATGCAACACTTAGTGTATTTAATGCAGACTAGATTTTTAATATCGCTAAGGTATTTACGTTGAAAAATAAAAGTATAAACTACAGCCAAGTATTTGTATTTTGAACAAGGCTCATAAGCTTTCACACTTAAATTTTTCTTAGCCGAAGGTAATTAAATACTAAATAAACCTGAGCAAAAAAGATCCCAATTTGGATTGACATTCCATTATCCAAACTTGAGCATTATATATTTGATTTAAGGGTTTCTATATTACAATCATATTATCCTCCTCCATAGGATAGTGTAGGTTATTAAATAGTCTTGTCCTTCTTATATAAAATTAAATTTCCCAACACAAAGAACTTCAAATTACAGATGTATAATAAAAAATCTAGGAATTAATTTGTCTTAGTTCCATTTTGATATGCCTAAGGATGGAAACCACATCGATCCCTAGATTCATAAAAATACATGACCTACTTGGTCAAGATATTGAAAATGTTAGAACGGGATGCCAATGACTTCAAAGTTTCTAACACCTCTCTCTCCAATATTTGTTGTATTCTTTTCATCTGTACCTTTCTTCATTTTCTTTTGCTACCCTTTTCTATTTTTTACTACGTTTTCTTTTCCCTTCTTTTATAATGATTTCTACTATCTCTTTTTCTTTAGCGTTTCAATTCAAAATTTAATTTTATTACTTAACTTGAGTTCCTTTTTATTTTATTAAACCATGCATGTTTAAATCCCTATGATCAAGGCCATTTTAATTTTTAGTTTAACTCCTCATTTTAATGATAATTTTTTAAACCTTGAATACTTAATACAATCCATGCATTGGCATTTGGGACTTAAGTTATCTTTATCTTTGATAATTAAATTTCCTTAATAAACAAGCCATTATTATTCAAAGTTGAATTCATGAAATGACTAGTTAAGTATACCAATTATTTGAGAAATATAAAGTTAAATAATGGTTTAAAAATTAGTTAAATGCAATATTTCACTAGGGTAGTGTTGACCATTTTTCCCCACAAGCCAAAATGGGTCAACCCCCTATAGCCAAAATCTTGTATGGGGGGGCGGGGGGCAGGGGTGTACTTTTATAATGTCATGGAGAATGTAAAAGAGACCCTATGAGATGTTAATAGTGCTTGGAATGACTTAGGAAACTCCTAGTATTCATTTGGTTATTCATTATGTTCATCTACGCATTTTGGGTCCAGTGGTAAAAATTACGAGTGGGTAGTTTGTTGAGGCCAAATATCATACATGTGGATGAGTCAAGGAGAATTGGTCATATGGGCTTGTTCACTTTTTTTCCAAGATCATATTTTCTAAATATCATGTCCTCCTCCTAAGTGCATGAAAAGTTACAAAGGTCTAAATTTGGTCTCTCAGTCACATTCTACATGTTTTCCCATACTTAGCCATTTTCAGGAAGATTCTAGCAGAACCAAGTGAGCATCTTCACAAAGCTATATATTGCATGTATAATAGTTGTAAAAGAAGGTGACCACATGGGTTTATTCACCTTGGTCCCAAGGTGATATGAACCAAGTTTGAGGTCCTTTGTCAAAGTGCAAACAGAGTTAACCATGTGCAAAGATGGGCTTCTAGGCATTTTTTACTAAGTTCCCCATAGTCATTTGAGCTCAACCATCACCAGGATGTCACACAGAAGTAGTTATGGACCATACATCTTGAAATTTTAATATATTTACTTTGAAATCTCTTGATACTAGTGGATCAAATGGATTTGTCCTTTTCAACCTTAAGAAGATCTTCTAAAATTTTGATGCCTCCATGATTTTTGTGCTTCAGGATCCAAGCTTTCAAAGATGGTCAAAAATCATAAGACATTCACATGAATGTCAAAAAAAGGCTCGCAAAAAAATATACATGTGTTTAAATTTTATGATCTATGGGACATCAATCATGTTCTATAGAATGATGAATGACAGTCGTACAAACGTCAAATTGAAAGACAGAGTAAGACAATCCTATTGAGCTTAAATTTGATAATCACATGAACGTCAAATGATAGGAGAGAGGACATCAATTTTAAAACCATAGAATATCCATTGGATTTTAAATAATGGGTCCCAATTTATCAATGGTATGTATTACATCATACCCTCAGATCTAACGATAAGCATGAGGTAAAATGGTCAGTAATCTCAGGGGTGAATGGGTGTGTGACAAGTGGCCCAAGTGCATTCAATTAGTAAAAGATCAACAGTTCATGGGTATCCATACATAGGTATATTAATGGATTGAGTTGGGTTAATGTGTCAATGAACCAAGTTAGATTTTGATAGCTAATTAGAGCGAAGGTGAGCTCAGGATTTTTGACAGAGGTCTAGAATCTATTTTTGACCATGGAAAGTAAGGTCTTACAGGGTTTTCCTGATACCATTAAAGCTCATTCTAATGCCATGGAGAATTCTAGATAATATAATCAAGAATGAAGAACATAAGGGAGTTCCATTGGAGCTTATATTGATCTTTGATTCAATAAGTGAGAGCTTATAGGGTTCTTTCTTATGACTAGTTCTCCAGGTTAAAAAAGGATCCATGCATATGTGAATTATCTTTCCCCGTAGGGATATAATAGGTTTATTTGAATATATTATAGTATATAAGGTGATAAATGATCCATGGGTGTATTTTATTATAAAGACTATAGGAAAACCAATGTCCTTAGATTGGTTTTCCATCTATAGGTGGGACCTATGATCCAGATATGGAAATAGGTGAATATGTAATAAATGCAAAGGTTCCCATAATCAATAAAGAAAGTACTCTACCACCCAAGACATGGCATGTTTATCAATATCAAATTCAAGGATTTGATCCTCATAATCAGGGCAAGTGGACTTAGAGTCCTCAAATGGTGAGTTGGTACTTGGAGAGGCAGTTAAGGGCATCATTTCCATTTAAATAGACTTTAGCACTATGCATAAGAAGCCCTTGTATTTTAGTGAGATCCCTCAAACAATGAGAGAATCTTGATGATTATTGAGATAACATGAAATTTGTTTGTTAAACAAGGCATGCAAATAGAAAGGAAATCAAAGGCTACCACTTCACTTCTTGATCTAGAGGGCTTTCCTCCATTCTCGAAGGCCTTTTTCCCTCTCTCTTGCTTCCATTTTCTATAAATATAGCTCTTGAGTTATTGTAAAGGAATTCCAATCCATGTATGGTAAAGCCCTACTAGAATGACATCATATTTTACCTTTAAGCATTAATGTAAATCTAATTTTTAGGTCTCAAGCAATTGTCTAAATATGCAAGTGATGTATGGTGATGCAAAGTGATTGTTCTCTATAATTTCTTCCCTTATCCCTTCATGTTTATGCAATATCTTTCTATTCTAACAGGTCATATGAAGTGTTGTCAAGTGTATGAGCCTATCTTTTAAGTTTACAATGAACCTTAGTGCATGAAACTAGCCTATGGTTCATTTACCTTGGATATATCTCACACATCTTACCTCCATATTTAAATACTCATGTTAGGATCTATAAGACTTAGAATTTAGTTTGTGTGCCTTGATTCTTAGTGTAGAAAAACATGATGGTCATACAAAATACATCTTGGTGTATTACCCCCTTAGATTAGGTTTATTTCATGCAACTTCTAACTCTTTTCCCATAAACAATCATTAGCATAGGTTAAATTTCCTTAAGATGCATTCAGGGAGCTAGCCCTCAAAATCTAGAGGCTTACTTCCACTATAGGAACACCCACATACCTGGAAATGTTCCCATGTTGCCCAAATCTAGAAGAAGATTGAACACCCTCTTTTAGGGTATGATATTTGGTGTCAATAGTTTTGGCATGCCTGGTGGGATGAAGGTCCAAGAAAATGGAAATATTGTTGATGTTTCTTTCCTCTATCAACTTTTGTAAGCAATCAATCTAGAACCAATGGCAACTCCAAATGATAGCTTCTGGTTGTAAGCAACCTAGGTATATCTAATTGAAAATTTTGATTAGTTATTGTATTTCCCTTGATGTATTAGGTTGACATGAACAATCATGGTGGATATCCCTACCATGGACCTTCTTACTAGCCTTGTTATGAACCACAATATACTCCCTAGTTGTCATATTAAAATGGCTATCAGTACTATGAGCCATGGAAACCCTATAACCCTCCATTTTCCCCACCAGATAAACACCATGTTGTTAGACAATCTTATGAGGAAGGCTATCAAGATATATATCAGGAAATTCCTTCACACCAATCCCAATATGAGTCCTACCAACCATACCAGGATACCTATGAACCTCAAGAGTACTCTTATGAGTCTTATCATGAGGAACAAGATGTTTCTATAGACTTTATATTAAGGTATTACAAGGCAAGATATAGATTCTTGCAGGCTAGAATGCAACAAGTTGAAGTTGGTCTTGATCCTCATCATTACCCTCCCCTTCCTCTATCATCTCCACCTCATGTCTAATCCTTCTTGACACTCCTACCAAAAATGATAGATAGTGAAGACAATATAGTAACATGGGATGATGAGTTTGATGTGCTTCCTAACCATCTCATGGAATGGTTACGAAGTTTTGTCCAAAAATGGATGAGTGCATGGGAGCTAGTTGAAGATGAAATTTAATGGGATATCAAAGGATAGATATACTTGGAAAAGAGGTGCCTTCAATTATCAATAGAGAGGCTAAGTATGTGGGAGGATAAAGAGATCAAAAATAAATATGTTAAAAAAATTCAAGAAAGCTATTAGCAAGATGTATCTCCTACTTATGTAGATGTCCCTCCTTCTAATCAGCCTAAGAAGTCACTTCCCTATGAGCTTACTATTACTTTCCTCTTTCCTATATCCACTCACAAGCCCTCTCCTCCATCCTACACTTCATCTCCAACTCACCAACCTTCCACTACACTTCATATCCCATCTCCTTCACATGAACACACCTTGAGGGAAGTAAGTGGAGGGAAGCAAATCCAAGCTAAAGCTAACCAAGAAGATGTCATGAGTGACTACGAGGATGAAATAACCATAGGGACCCCCCTTGGTGACCATCAACTCTACCTTCTTACATGAAGAAAAGAACATTGAAGATCCTATCACACCTACTGATGTAGAGTTTAATATAGAAGAGGAACTTATTGAATACTCTTTTATAGCTGTCTATCAGAAATGTGGCCAAGACCTGAATGGAGAGGCATTTGATGAAGATTCCTTGTCCAATCATGAAGTTGTATATGAACATCTCAAAAATAAATATGAAGTTCATTCTTTTGATCAAGAATCTATTGTCATAGAGCAATCTGGTGATGCTAGTGTCCAAGATGTTGTAGACATAGAAAGTGAGGGCAAGGTGGAGGTTGAAGTTCCTCAAGATAATTTGAGAGACCCCCGTGATATTAAAACATATTCATAGATGTAGGGACATGAAGAAGAGAAGCTTGATGCTCTCAAACATTAAGCACATTCTGTCAATGATGATTGGTAGCTATAAATGAAGCTCTTTCAAGAGCTTGAAGATCTTTTCCAAGTTGAGAGTCAAGTACATGAGAAGGTGGAGGAAACATTTTATATGAAGGATAATGAACAAGATTAGGTGGACTATTCAGAGCTCCTTGTTGAGTTTGAGGAACTTGTAGCTGAATATAAACCCAATCTTATTGAGAGCACCCTGTAGATCAAGAAAGTAATCCTTGTTCAACCACCATTGGAGGTCATAGCTGAGAAACCATATGAAAAGGTTGAGGCTATCTGGATGCACATAGCTGACCTATTTAGAGTTGCTTGATTCTCATTGAACATCATGTTAAAGAGGCTTACCATTGAAATAAAGAAGAAACAGGCATCAAGACCATGTTAAAGAGCTACCTGCCTCATTCAATCCCTCATCTCATGATGCAAGAAAATTGTCAAACTTTCCTTTTGATCTAGGAGGAAAGGTACTCATGATTTTAGGTTGTATATGTTAGATTAGTTTTTTTCAATTCCTATAAGTTCTATTTATAGTACATTTCTTGTTTATCCATGTTTTAGGTGTGTGTTTCCTTTCTTGTTGTGTTTTGTTCAATAAGTGTTCATGAAGCACATGTTGTTTCTCATCCTATGTGTTGTTTATTTTTGTGTTCCCTTATTTTTTATGTATTTTTCAAGGATTTTTTTATGTCAAACCTATTGTACATGTGACTCTATATCCCAATGGATAGGATTAGGCAACTGGTCTGGGTTCCTTTTGCATAGGTATGCATGCAACCCCTGGGAAATCTCTAAGAATGTTGACCATTTTTTCCCACAGACCAAAATGGGTCAACCCTGTATAGCCAAAATATTGTATGGGGGGATTTTATAATGTCATGGATAATGTTTTAGAGACACTATGGGATGTTAATAGTGCTTGGAATGACTTAGGAATCTCCTGGTATTTATCTATTTCTTCATTATGTTCACCTAGGTATTTTGGGTCCAATGATAAAAAGTACAAGTGGGCAGTTTGTTGAGGTCATATCTCACACGTGTGGATGAGTCAAGGAGAATTGGTCATATGGGTTTGTTCACTTTTGTTCCAAGATTATATGATCTAAATAGCAGGTCCTCTATCTAAGCACATCAAAAGTTACAAAATTCCAAATTTGGCCTCTCAGTCATATTCTGCATGTTTTCCCATAGCCATTTTCAGGAAGATTCTAGTAGAGCCAAGTGAGCATCTTCACAAAGTTATATCTCACATGTGTGGTAGTTGCAGAGGAAGGTGATCACATGGGTTTGTTCACCTTGGTTACAAGTTGTTATGCGATAAGTCCAAGGTCCTCTACCAAAGCGCAAATAGAGTTATCCATGTGCAAAGATGAGCTTCTAAGTATTTTTTGCTAAGTTCCCCATACTTAATCATTTGAGCTCAGCCATCACTAGGACATCACGTAGAAATAGTTATGGACCACCATCTTGAACTTTGAATATCTTTGCATTAGAAGCTCCTAGGACCAATGGATCAAATGGGTTTATCCCTTTTGACCTTAAGAACATCTTCTGAAAGTTTGATGCCTCCATGATTTTCATGTTTTAGGATCCAAGATTTCAAATTTGATCAAAAGCATAAGTTGTTCATGAAAATTTCAAAATAAAGCTCAAGCAAAAATATACATGTGTATAAATTTAATGGTTTGTGGGATGTCAATCACGTTCTACAAAATGATGAATGATGATTGTGCAAATTCCAAATTTAAAGACAGAGTAAGACAATCCTATTGAGCTTAAATTTGATGGTCATGCCACCATCAACCATGATTGCATGAATGCTAAATGATGGGAGTGAGGACATCAATTTCAAAACCATGGACTAGCTGTTGGCTTTCAAACAATGGTTCCCAGTTGATCAACAATTTTTATTGCATCATACCCTCAGATCTAATAGTGAGCATGAGTCAAAATGGTCAAAAAATATTAAGGGTGAATGAGTGCATGATAAGTGGCCCAAGCACATTTGACTGGTAGAATAATGATGGCTTGTGGGTATCTATGCATAGGCATATCGATGGAGTGAGTTGGTTTAATGTGCCAACAAGCCAAGTTAGATTTTGATAACCAATTAGAGTAAAGGTGAGCCTAGGGCTTTTGATGAAGGTTGAGAATGCATTTTCAACCATGTAAATTAGGGTCTTGCAGGGTTTTATCGATCCCATTAAAGCTCATTATAATGCCATGGAGAAGTCTAGTTGATACAGTCAAGCATGAAGAACATAAGGGAGTGCCATTAGAGCTTATATTGATTTTTGATTCAATAAGTGAGAGCTTACAAGGTTATTTATTATGGTTGGTTTACTAGCTTAAAGAAGGATCCATATATATGTGAATTCTCATTCCCCACAAGGATATAATAGGTTTATTTGAACCTATTATATTATAAAAGGTGCTAAATGATCCATGGGTCTATTTTATTATAAAGACTATAGGAAAATCAATGTCCTTAGATTAGTTTTCCATCTATAGGTGGGACCTATGATCCAGATATGGAAATGTGTGAATATGTAATAAATACAAATGTGCCCATCATCAACAAAGTAGGTACTCTACTGCCTAAGGCATGACATGTTTATCAATATCAAGATTTGAGGATTTGATCCTCATGATTAGGACAAGTGGACTTAGAGTCCCGAGATGGTGAGCTGGTACTTGGAGAGGTAGTTAAGGGCATTGTCTTCATTTAAACAGACTTTGGATCTATGCATAAGAAGCCCTTATCTTTTAGTGAGATCCCTTGGCCAATGAGATAAGCTTGATGATTATTGAGATAACAATAAATCTATTTATTAAACAAGGCATGCAAATAGAAAGGCAATCAAAGGATGCCACCTTACTTCTTGATCTGGAGGGCTTTCCTCCATTCTTGAAGGCATTATTCCTTCTCTCTCTTTCTCCCCTTTTCTATAAATATAGCTCTTGAGCTATTGTAAAATATTTCCAATCCATGTATGGAAAAGATCTATTGGAATGACATCATGTTTTTCCTTTAAGTATTAATGCAAATATAATTTATATTTCTCAAGCAATTGTCTAAATGTGCATGTGATGTATGGTGATGCAAAGTGATTGTTATCTATCCTTCCTTCCCTTATCCTTTCATGTTTGTGCAAGAATTTTATGTTCTAACATGTCATATGAAGTGTTGGCAAGTATATGATCCTATCATTTAAGTGTACAATGAGCCTTAGTGCCTAAAATTGGCCTATGGTTCACTTACCTTGAATAGATCTCACACATCTCACCTCCATATTGAAATAATCATGTTAGGATCTACATGTTGTTGTATCACTCCCTTATATTAGGTTTATTTCATCACAATTTCTAACTCGTCTTCCATAAGAAAGCATTAGCATAGGTGATAGTACTTCAATATACATTTAGGGAGATAACCCTTAAAATCAATAGGCTCACTTCCACTATAGGTACACCCACATGTCTGGAAGTGTTCCCATGTTGGCCAAATCTAGGGTGCAAGATTTGGCATCAACAGGTAGTCCACGTAGGGAAGTTAGATTTTTAATTTATCAAATTAGTTTATTTATTAGTTTAAATTGAGGATTGCCTAAGTCATTATTGGTTTTGTCCAACTATAAATATATTAAATGTTAGCATAATAATAATTGCCAAACCTATATTTCATATATTATAATGTTATATCTATGAATTTTTTTATCAAACCTACTATAAATATTATTTCATTACCTTTTTTAAAAAGATGCAATAAATAATACAAATTACTAGTTTGCTTAGTAATAATGTCATAAAAACACAACAATCATAAATCAATCATCATTCAAAATTAATTGTAAGCTATGCATAAACTGAAATATGATCACTGTAGAATTACTCAAGCACTCAGAACCATACTAACTAGTTAATTAGATCAACTAAAGACCTAACAAATTATTCTATTATGGTGTGTGAGTTTAGGTGACTAGCAATTCCTTTAGAATCCCTCAATCATCCCATATACTCCATCCTCTCCAATGATGCTCTCCCTCATCAAGCTCTGAGGGAAGGATCAATCCTACACCCACCTCATAATAAGTAGGTAGTCAGTCTAATCATCATATATAACAACCAATGATGCAAAACTAATAATCCACCATGTACACAATAAGAAAGTATAGTTGTCATATCATATAAATTAAACAACATATCACTATCCCATAATAGTATATATATCATTAATCTCAAATCAAATCAATAATAATTAAATAATAACCATATTAATCCATGAACTTAAAGGTTATAAAACTTAGGGTGAAATCGGGTGACATCCTTCCCCCCTAAAACTAGTCATCATTCTAATGGCATTTATTCAAACAATAGTTATGAATAACAAATAGAGTTTTTAACATAATCAAAACATAATATCTAGTATCAAATCATGCAAACAAAGTTTTCAAGTGTCAAATACTTAGATTGGTTTTATCATGATCACAATGGGATCCATAACCATAAGACAAGCCTATAATATCTCGATAAAAGTTTCACTAACTTCCTAAAAACACATGAGATCATCATAAAATCCAAAACAAAGAACTAGGGAGAGTTCCAGAAAACCTTTCATCCCTTCTACACATCTCTCTAACCTAGAGAGTGTTTTTCTCATTCTAGATAAAAGTATTTAAGGAATCTGGTTAGAATAATGTGTGTATGTTAATTTTTGACATGGTAGATTGCACCATCTGAAGGGAGGCTCAGCTCTCTTCATCCATGAGACATAATGGAGATGTCCCTCTTGCTATCGGTGGCAAATGTGAGGGATGAATCTCTAGGTTAGGGGCTAGCTCCCCTTGATGCACCTTAAGGCCCTGGATTTCCTACTATTAAGTACTTGAGGGGATGAAAAGGGAGAAAAAAATATTGAAATCCTAACTTAACTATGTGATGATGCACCAAATGGATGGTCTACTCAGCTTTGACATACACTTTTAAATCAAGACAAGTTAGCGTACACTTCACTCATAATGAGATCTTTCTTGCAACAATGTATCAGCAAGGGGTCCTATGGAGAGATAAGAGAGGAAAAACTAGCACAAAAGGTGTTCTGAGACACATTGTTGCATAGCCTATTCACTTGCCTATACTTCTTCAGACACTTCATGCGACCTATAAGAGAAGAAAACACAAAGACTACACACTGGTGGGGTTAGCACTTGAAGGTAACGAAAGAGACCACACTTTCATAAAACTAACACCCAAATGTATGCTCAGTGCAACACTCAAAATAAGGTAAAATCTTTGTCTTAGATTCAAAGTAAAAAAAATTAGGGATTCACCATACAAGCTGAGATATCCCTTCTTCAAATGATAAATTACAATATATAGAGTTCTAGAACCAAAAGTGAACAAACCCCTAGGAAAGGAGACACATGCTGAGTCAAACATCTATTGAGATAAGAGTTCATATTACTACCATGTTTTCCAGATTTGCATATGGAAACCATGTTGTAAGCTGTCCAAACTTCTGCCTTTATTTTCCTTGACTTACAAAAGTATACGCTACTCCTTCTAGCAACTGACAAAACCATTTTGAAGTTATTATGGCTGGACTATGTTTTCTTCAATGCCTGAGCACGACTTGGCTGCACATTAAAATCTTGGTGTGAAAACATTGTTTTACCTTCTATCATTCAAAAACCATTCCTTTTTTTGGTTTTTTTTAGAGACTATTTCACCTAAGTGCATTTAATCTTCTTGTTGATGACACATGTGCCACTTGCCTTGGTCTGGTTGGTCCTTGGGTCTATGTTTTTGATTTGTCACACTACTTGGAACTTTTTGAGATTTTACTTTATTATGTTATGTGGTCATGTTCTGGGTTACCCACTTTGTTTTCTTTTATTGTGTTATTTCCCTTTGCCTTATATTTTTCCCTTTTATCTTTAACCATTCGGGTTCTCAGGTGCTTGTTATTTCTTGGGCCTTCGTATTAATCTTTTCCATTTTTCAAACTTATCTAGGCTCTCAGGTCTTTGCATTTCTTTTCTCATTTCTTCCCTTTTTCCTTATCTTTTCCTTTAATCGGGCCTATATTTGCCATGTCCTTCAAACATTTTATTCAAATGATTTACTTTCATCTTTCTTCTACCTTCGTTGGCTTTTGGGATTTTGGTAATGTATAATTTTTTCAAACAAAATGTTTGAAGGAATTCCTTCAAACATTTTATCCGAAGGAATTCTCTTTTGGGCTTACCTTTGCACCTTTCTTTTGGTGGGTCCTTGTGTTGTGCTTTCCTTTAGACATTTTGTTTGAAGGAATTATTTCCTTTGATTACTTATTTTCCCAAAGGGCATGTGCCCTTTGGGCCTTTTGTCTTCATCCTCTCTTTCTTAAAGTGCCCTCCATAAAGGCTTCTCCCATCCAAAAGTGCACTCTGCAAGGGTAGGTGCCAATCAGAAAATGACCCTTCAAAAAAGTGAAAAGAGTCCTCTTTCTTGACCAAGTTCCCTCCACAAAGACACCCTTAGAAACTTTTGTAGTTGCCCTACACGTAGTCAAAGTTCCCTGTGAGGAAATTCCTTGCCTTTGCGAGCTATTTACACTAAATTAGGTCCTTGGAAAGAACTTACTCATAAATTTCCTTAAGTAAGGCCTCTTGACAAACCCAAATGTTTCTTCTAGACCCTTTCATGTTCTCCAATGCCTCCTGCTTTAGACTTTGGACCTACTCCAACTTATGAAATTTCATGAGTAAGACCCCTCACAAACCTGATTGCAACTGTCTTGACCCATTCAAGTTTTTGGATTGCTTCTCCTTATAAGATAAAATAAGTAAAGTCATTTGGAGACCCTGATTTGGTCTAGCAAACCTGATTGCAACTATCTTGACCCATTCAAGTTTTTGGATTGCTTCTCCTTATAAGACAAAACAAGTAAAGTCATTTGGAGAACCTGATTTGGTCTAGCAAGACCAAATTGGGTTTTGCAAGTGACTTTACTCATGAAATTTTCACAAGTGGTTTACAAAACTTGAAATGTACTATGGGGACCAAGTAATTGCATTTGGGAACCCTGAAATAGTTCCCCTTAACAAACTTGAAATATACTTGGTTAAATGAAATGAGGTAAACACTTAGTTTTTCCATGGAAAGGTCTAAAGCCAAAACATGGATTTAAGACTTATGCACAAAAGAGGGGGTGCCCATTTTTTACTCTAAATGACCAAAAGATGGTCAACAAACTGGTGACTCACAGGGAAAGCATGCCTATTATAATTGAGAAGAGTGGTAACATCAAAATCCATTGGGCATAGAGTCAAAATGCATCTTGAGCATGTTAAAATATCCTTTTAAAGACCCTTGAGCCAACAAATCTTTACCTCAAACAACAAGGAAAAATAACATGCAACAAATGCAAAAAATAACAAACTTGTGCAACAACACTTAGGGAAAATGAGGAAAAATAAGGAAAACTAGGTACATGACAAAAGAGACTTAGTAAAAATGCTTAAGGTATATCCCATTAACTAGGATAAGTAGCGCTTCACCATCCAACTTGGAGAGTTGGAAAGCATTATGTTGCTTGCATTGGGTGATGACATATGGGCCACTCCACAAAGCATCAAACTTTGTGTGCCTTTCAAGCTTGGCTCAGTCCTCATCCCACTTCAAGAGAATGTCACCTTTTGAGAAGATCTTTGGCATAGACATTTTTTCAAAATGCTTCTTTGTTTGTTGTTGGCATCTAGTCATGGCATCCATGGCTTGGTCTCTCTCTTCTTGAAGCACCATTAGCTCACAATACCTGACTTCTAGGCTGTCACTCTCTATCAATTGTAATTGATGGGAAAGATCCAAGGTTGGTAACTCAAGTGAGATAGGAAGTCTAGCTTAGCTTCCATACACAAGTGTGTATGGTAAATTCATGATTACCCTCTTTGGAGTGATCCTATCTACCCAAAGAGCTATCTTCAACTTGGCATGCCAAGTCCTTTGATTTTCCTCCATTATCCTCTTTATGATCCTAATCAATTTCTTGTTTGTGGACTCAGCCAACCCATTTCCTTATGGATAGTAGCTAGAAGAAGTGCTAAGATAGATGCCATACTTTAATGTCCACTCACTTGTTTTTGTTCCCAAGAAAGCCAATGCATTGTCTGAAATGATTGTGGTTAGGACCCCAAATCTTATCACTATGCCTTCATATAAGTCTAGGACTAAAATCTCATTAGCCTCTTTAAAAGCTATGGCCTCTACCCACCTTGTGAAATAATCCATGGTAGTCAAAACCCACTTGTGGCTAACACTAGAAGGAGGATTGATCAGCCCTATGAAGTCTAACACCCATTGCATGAATGGTTGTTCCACCTAAATAGGATGAAGAAGCATGACAGCTAGCCATTATTTCCCATCAAAGAAGGCACATTTTTGACATTTACTCACCTAAGCATGAGTTTATTTAAACAAATTGGGCCAAAATTAACCAACCCGCATAATCTTTACAGCTATGGCCTTGGGAGTAAAGTGGCCACCAACTAGTCCATCATAGAACTCGAATAGTACCTTGTCAACTTGGTCTGAATCAATGTATCTCAAGATCACACTTTAAAATTCTTTTCTAAATAACACTCCATCAACTAGGACATAATGAAGAGATTGAAGTCTAAAATACCTCCTCTTGGTCCTATCAAGACCTTGTGGACACTCACCAGTTTGAAGGAAATGTACCATGTCTTGTGCCCAGCTCTTCATGACTATAGGTATAGCTATTATAGGTTAATCATGGAGTACCAAAACATCCTCCTTTGGCTCTTTCAATTCTATATCAAGGTGTTCACATAGCCCTCTTCCTCTTACCAGCTTGATGGTCTTGATCTCTACGTCATACTCCATTACTTTGGTGATCCAACCTACCCTTTTCTCATTCAAGTCTCAGTTCATCAAGAAGTATTTTACACTAGGATATGGCACCATGATATGAAATTTGATACTAGACAACATATGTCTAAACTTCTTCAGACTTTGTATGACTACAAGTACCTACTTCTCAACATACATGTATCTAACCTCATAGCCTTCTAAACCTTTGCTGGAAAAAAAAAGAGGCTATTCTAAATTCTCACCATTTGCTTGAGTGAGCATAGCAGAGATTACCTCTTCATTCCCAAAGGTGTATAGATTGAAGTCCTTAGATAATTTTGGACTAGCCAAGGTAGGAGCTTGGACAATAGCTTACTTGACACCTTCAAAGCTTTATCTTCTTCTTGTTGTCCACGTGAATGTCTCATCCTTCCTTAGCATGGAAGTTAGTGGCTTGACAAGCTCACAAAAGTTAGGAATGAATATCCTAATGAAATTTATCTTACCAAAGAAACTTTATAGGCCCTTATTGTTCTTAGCCAAGGACAATGCTAAGATAGCATTTGCTCTCTCTAGATCAATGGACAGGCCTTTCTTCAAAATGACATGGCCCAAGAGCTTGCCTTTGTAGATGGAAAACATGCATTGCTTTGGGTTGAGAGAGATACTAAACTCTCTACACATTTCAAAGATTTTCCTCAGGTGCTTCAAGTGTTCACTTGCCTCCTTGGAGAAAACTGTCACATCATCAAGATAAACCAACACAATGTCATTAATCAAACCTTGGAAATCCATGTCCATAGCATGTTGGAAGGTAGCTCCAACCTTTGAAAATATGAATGGCATCTTCTTGTAGGCATATGTTCCCCACTTGGTGGTGAAGTTTGTCTTGTATTGATCACATTATTACACCAATATTTTATTGTACCTAGAGTAGCCATCTAGGAGAGAAAACCTTTTACTGCCTATCATCATTTGAATAATTTTCTTCATACTTGGAAAGGGATAGTGATCTCTTAATGAGACTCTGTTCAGGTCTCTAAAATCCACACACAATCTAACTTCTCCATTCTTCTTCCTAATAGGGACCAAATTGGCTAGCCAAGAAGAGTGTTTGATAGGGAAAATGATCCTAGACTTAATTAGTTTGGTGAGCTCCTTCCTCATGAGAGGCTCAATCTTTGGATTGATTTTCCTTTACTTTTGCTTGATGGTTTTGGCACCGTCCTCCATCTCAATGGTGTGTTGGTCCAAGCTTGGATCAAAACCCTTCAAATCACTATACTCCCAAGTGAAGATATATCAAACTCTTAACATAACATAATAAAAACATGTTTTTCCTCATTGGTACACACCTTCCCAAGTGCAAGCAACTTATCTTTTTAGATCTCTACCCTTTCATAACTTTCCTTCTTGGTTGGCATGCTTGCTTTGTCTCTCTTGAGTTGGTCATCTTCATTGAAAATGCTCTCAAGAGTTACCAAACCTTTGGGAAGCCTATTGGTCTTAAATTGAACAATTTGCCCTTTATACTATTGTTGTAGCTTGGACTAATTTTTGGAAGCAAACTCAGCTTCTTCCTATAATAAAAGTGTTATTTACTGGTCACTTTTAAACACTTGCCAAATTTTTACATTGTCTGGTATGGAGGGCCTCACAATCACCTTTAAATGATGATGATTCTTGCTTTATCTTATCCCGTTTGGGATGTCAAACTGAGCACCAACTACTACTAGTCTATCAGCATGCTTGTTCTCCTCTCTTGGAATGGAAGTGATGTTGAAAGTAATGAATTTCTCTACAAGGTCCCACACTTTATGCTTGTAAGACTTGAGTAACGAGTTCTTGTTCAAGTTTTGACCTCTCACTTGATTCACAATTAGCTCATTGTCTCCAAACACCTAAAATTCTTTGATTCCTCTCTTCCTTGCCCATTCTAGGCCATGAACAAGGGCCTCATACTCTATTATGTTTTAGGTGTAAGAGAAATAAAACCTAAAATTTGAGAATTATTTGTCCTTTGAAGGTGAAACTAGCATTGCCCCACCACTGGCTCCCAACTTGCTTCTAGATCCATAAAAGAATAGCTACCACAAACCATAATCCTCTTGGTCTATCTTCATCAATTTTGGCATGAAAGCATATTTCTCATATATGTAGTAGACTCCAAGAATAGATTATTCAATGAACTTGTAAGGATCATGCTCAAAGTTGTCATTTCCCCATTCATCGAAGAGCAGGCCAGCAACTCCTAGAAGGGAAGATGATGGAGATTGATCCACCTAGAGCTCTTCTTCATCAATGATTGGGTAGTTCACATTTGCCACTTGGGGTGAGTATGGCTCCAGGTGATCCTTATGATGGGCTCTAACTCAATCTTCACTTTAGTTCCATACTTTGTCCTAAAAACCATGTAAGACCAGTTGGCTGCCAAGTATCCACTTATCTTGGATGTGAAATCCCTTGACAAACAAAGAGAAAAGTAAGGAGGAACATCTACCACTACCACATCATGGGGAATTAAGAAGGTCAGACATGCATGGAGAGTCAGATTCAAGCCTCTTGTCACTCCCAGGGTCTTAGCTAGTGATCCATCCAACTACAGAACTCCTTTGGTCATTTACTCATACTTGAAGCCTAATTTATTAGCTATGCATTTGGGCATAACTGAGGTGCTTTCTCCACTATCAATGATGTAATTATGAACAAAAAATTACCAATAATCAGGGACAAATAGAAGGGGGGGACCTTCTCATCTTTATTTGCTTGACCAACCATGGGGGGAACCCCATTTACTACTAACACATTATCATTTCTTATTGGGATAACTTGCTCACCCAACATGTACAATTATTTTTGGAGTATATCTTTTTGTCCTGGCAGTGCTAAAGAATCCCATAATGAGATGTTCATGTGGACCTTCTTCATTTGGTCCATCACATTTATTAAATGATTTCCCCCTTTAGAGTTCTCCTTCGGAACATTCATAACCTATGGTGCAACCTGAGGAGCTGAAGTTACAACTATTAGCCTAAAATTGGGAAACTTTTGATTTGCTTGAGCTCTTGGGGCTATTTCAAGTATACTCCCTACTTGATTGGGTGAAAGAGACATAGTAGGTGCTTAAGTGGTTGCTTGAGCTTCATCAATGGCTCTCCTTTTAGACCTGGTGTTGGATGCAACACCAACATTATGATTACTTATGCTCCCCACATAGTTGATTGCGTAGAACTCTCCTTCCAAGTGATTCATGAGAGTGGAATCAGATTGAGCCTACCTGTTATCTATCACAAGTTGTGTTGACATCTCAAAATTTGAGATTTGGGCTGCCTGATCACCTTGTGCAGTCATGCTTTGATATGGTAGCTCTCTGGCATAAGCAACTTGTTCTTGGCCATGCTCTAAGGGTAGATAGTTGGGCTACTCCTACACCAAATTATTTTTAGTGGGGCCAAGAGCCTTGGAAGATGAAGGGTCATTTGGATTATAGCTTTGATAAGGCTTGACATGTGTAACTTGACCTTGCCCTTGATTATAATTGTAGAAGGGAGGCCTATTTGCTTGCCTAAACTATTGGTAGCTTTGATTTGGCCTATAACTCTAAGCTTGTTGTCTTTTGAGGGAAACTAACTCATTAGTAACACTCTACAGTAGGCTCTTAACTTCATGGATGTCATTTTTAGGGGTAGTATATGGCTTCTCTTAATTAGGTAAAGGAGCTAGAGTGGTCAAAGCAGGCTGGATTGAGGGTTGTAAATCAAAAAAGAGTGGCATAAGAGGTTTAGGAGCTATCTTTCCTACTTGAACAAGGCAATTTTTAGCAGCTATGGCTATCTCAAAAGGAGTGGGCATAATATTTCCACCCATAGACTGTATCATGATAGCAACTTCACTATTAAGGGCCTTCAAGTAGTAAAGAAAAGCATAGCTTGGGGTTGGCCTCACAAGAATTGGGATCCTGTCCCAAGTCTTTTGAAACCTAGTGTTAAAATCTTGCATAAACTCATATGGGTCTCTCTTCATGGTGGTTAACTACTCAGCTAGAGATAAATGATCACTTTTTTCCCTAAACCTATTGGTCAATAGGGTCCCTAACTCATCCTATGAGCTAACTGAGTTCACAGGCAAGGTCTAATACCAGTCTAGAACTTTCCCTTTGAAGGACAAGGCTAGCAATCTAATGGCTACATTTTCTTTAGTGATATTATGGATGTTTCATAGGTTTGTTATGTTTCTAATATGCTCAACAATAGTGATTGGGCCCTCTCCACTAAAGGGAGGAACACTTTTGAGAGTTGTCCCTAAAATTGGGTCATATTGTTTAAGGCCCAAGTGACATTGACCATTGAAGGCCATAAAGGGAAAGCTCTAGGGGTTGCCAAGGCTATGAAAGGATTTAACAGGGGTCTCCTTGAGTAGGTATATTTTATGGTTGGCTTAAGAAAATGGCTTCCTACGTAAGGGTGGATATTTACAAATCTCAATCTCTTTGTTGAGTTCAAATGTAACTCAACAAATTCAAAAGGGACACCCCTAAAAGAAGATCTTGTAGTGACCTTTGGCATGGGATGCCAGGTTGGTCATTAACCAGAGACTTGGTTCTTGAATGGAGTCACCAAGTACTGAATATAGCTCTTTCTTTTGGATTTTTTTAAAAATATCAAGACCAACACCAATCCTAAAACTTATAGGACACAGAAATTGGTATCATCAAGCATGCCAAAAAATATTGACATGATGGATTTCACCCTCTAAAGGGAGGATCAACTCTCTTCATCCATGTGACATAATGGAGACATCCCTCTTTTTGTGGGTGGAAAATGTGAGGGATGAATCTCTAGATTAGGGGCTAGTTCCCCTTGATGCACCTTTAGGCCCTATATTTCATACTACTAACTACTTAAGGGGATCAAAAGGGAGAGAAAAATACTAAAATTAGAACATGAACTATGTGGTGATGCACCAAATAGATAGTCTACTCAGCTTTGGCATACACTTTAAATCAATACAAGCTAGCATACACTTCACTCAAAATGAGACCTTTCTTACAATAATGTTACAGTAGGGGGTCTTGTGGAGAGATAAGAGAGGAAAAAACTAGCACAAAAAGTGTTTTGAGACACATTGCTACATAGCTTATTCACTTGCCTATACTTCTTCAGACACTTCCCATGACCTGCAAGAGAAGAAAACACAAACACTAGACACTGCTAGGGATAGCATATGAAGGTAGAGAAAGAGACCAAATTTTCATAAAACTAACACCCAAATGTATGCTCAGTGTAACACTCAAAAGAAGGTAAAAGCTTTGTCTTATATTCAAGGTAAAATTTTGTAGGGCTTCACCTTACAAGCTGAGAGTTCCCTTCCTCAAATGAGAAATTACAATATATAGAGTGCTAGAACCAAAAGTTGACAAATCCTTAGGAAAGGAGACCCATGCTGAGTCAAACATTTGTTAAGATAAGAGGCCATGTTGATACCATGTTTTCTATATTTGCATATGGAAACCATGATGTAGGCTATCCAAACCATCACCTTTTTTATCGTTGCGCTTACAAAAGTATTCACCACTCCTTCTAGTAACTGACAAAGCCATTTTGAAGTTGTTGTGGCTAGACTTTGTTTTATTCAATTCCTAGGCATGACTTGGCTGCACATTAAAAGCTTGACATGAAAACATGGAAACACCTTCTATCATTCAAAAACCAATCCTTTTATTAGTTTTTAGTAGAGACTATTTCACCTAAGTGCATTTACTCTTCTTGTTGATGGCACATGTGCCACTTGCCTTGGTCTGGTTGGTCTTTGGGTCTCTGATTTTGACTTGTCATGCTACTTGAAACATTTTGAGCTTTTACTTTATTACGTTGCATGGCCACATTCTAGGTTACCCACCTTATTTTCTTTTACTTTATTATTTCCCTTTGCCTTGGCTTTTTCCCTTTTGTCTTTAACCATTTAGGTTCTCAGGCGCTTGTTATTTCTCAAGCCTTTGTATTGATCTTTTCCATTTTCTAAACTTATTCAAGCTCTCGGGTCTTTGAATTTATTTTCTTGATTCTTCCCTTTTTCCTTGTCTTTTCCTTTGGGTGGGCCTGTCTTCACCATGTCCTTCAGATAAAATGTCTGAAGGATTTCTTTCAGACATTTTGTTCAAAGGATTTCCTTTCATCTTTATTCTACCTTCATCAACCTTTGGGATTTTGGTAATGTCAAATTTCTTTGGACAAAATATCTGAAGGAATTCTCTTTTAGGCTTGGCTTTGATCCTTTCTTTTGGTGGGCCTTTGTGCTGTGTTTTCCTTCAGAGGAATTCCTTCATACATTTTGTACAAAGAAATTCTTTCCTTTGATTGCTTCTTTTCCCAAAGGGCATGTGCCCTTCAGGCCTTTTGTCTTCATCCTCTCTTTCTTAAAGTGCCCTCTGCAAAGGCTTCTGCCATCAAAAAGTTCCCTTCGCAAGGGTAGGTACCCTTCAAAAACTCTAAAAATGACCCTTTAGAAAAGTGAAAAGAGTCCTCATTCTTGACCAAGTTCCCTCTACAAAGACACTTACCCTTCAAAACTTTTGTAATTTTCCATACACACAGTTGAAGTTCCCTCTGAGGAAATTCCTTGCCTTTACGATCCACTTAGACTAAATCGAAGTCCTTGGAAAGAACTTACTCATAAAGTTCCTTAACTAAGGCCTCTTAACAAACCTTAATGTTTCTTCTAGACCCTTTCAAGTTCTCTAATGCCTCCTACTTTAGACTGTTGGACCTACTCTAATTTATGAAATCTCATGAGTAAGGCCCCTTAGCAAACCTGATTATAACTATCTTGACCCATTTGGGTTTTTGGATTGCTTCTGCTTATAAGACAAAACAAGTAAAGTCATTTGGAGAACCCAATTTAGTCTAGCAAGACCAATTTAGTTTTTACAAGTGATGTTACTCATAAACTTTTCATAAGTAAATTTGTTTACAAAACTTGAAATGCACTATGGGGACCAAGTAATTGCATTTGGAAAGCCTAAAGTAGTTCCCCTGAACAAACCCAAAATACACTTGGTTTTTTCATGGAACCAGAATGATAAGGAACCTTGATGAATGATTTTAGCCAAAACATATATTGAAGACTTATGCACAAAAAAGGGGGTGCCCATTTTTTACTCTAAATGACAAAAAAATGATCAACATTAATACTATCACTACTTTGTGTAGCTTTGCATAAGTATAACATGTCAATACTATCACTAATCCATGGAGCTCTTGACAAGTACAATGATGAATAAGAACACACACACACACACACACACACACACACACACACACACACACACATGGAATACCCATCCATAATATACATGCATATGGCCATACAATTGAATTTGACAAATCTATCTGTCAAATCTTAGATTTGATAAGCCTGTTTGTCAGATCTAAACTCAGTAACAACTGATTCAATATGAGGCTAATTAGGATACACTCTTATTTATTAAAGGTCATATTCCTAATTCATCATTATTCCCTTATGTCTCCATGACCTAACAATCTCCATAATGTGCTCAAGGTTCTATAAAACATAATTCTATACTAATATATCATAGAAAGCATCACTACTTGTTAAATGATTTCTAGATGTACTAACATACATACAATAAAATCATATAATCATTCCAAAATTTTGTTAAGTTTCTACTAATCAAAAATAAATAGTATCATATTCCACAACTTAACCTTTATCTCAATCCTTTTAGACTACCAAGATGTGTTACACATCTTATACCTTAATTATTCCTGAAGAAAGGTACATATAAAACTCTTCAAAATAACTTGCTTCTAAAAGAGAATAATATCAATCCAAATAAAGGTATTTAATAACATAATAATTATAATCACTTACAATGAATTCAATGTCAGCCACTCCTCATGGTCAAGTTCACAAGTTAGATAAAATAGTGAATCTAAAAAGTCACAAATGGAAAGTAGAGAGATAATATCTCAAAAACAAATATCCTACATACCCTCACATGATAAAAGCAAACATCACAACCTAGGTTGTCAATCACTACTTACCAAAATTTGTAAGAGAGGTATCATGACCTACTTCCACAAATAAAAGGAAAATAATAACCACAAAGATGCATCAATCTATCCAATCCTACAACTTCTCTCAGCAAGAAGTAGAAAACACTTTCCCATGAACTCAAGGGAATAAGATCAAACAACATTTTAGAAACAAGTTTTCTTTTAAGGAAACACTACATCAACATCCTATAAATATGTATATTCTCAGTAGATTAAAATGATGTAAGAGGAGAGAGAATTAACAACTCACCTCTAAACTACCTAAAAGAGATGACACTTCTTCCCAAATCTACATAAATATAAGGGTGTTAATCCATAAAAAACAAACTCCTAACACAAAATAATTCACAGCCAAGACATCTACATTTAACTATAATAAAATTCCCACCATACTAGATGGTGTCAATCTAGAATGGTCTTATAGGATTTCCCACTCTGAGGATTTGTGTAAAGCACAAAACTAATGCATATATACATATGTGAGAAGCAATTCATGATTTTTAAACACTCACAATACACAAACATAAATGGTGAAGGTGATTTGATAACCAATAAATATGTAATCATACTCGAGGTGTTCAATCTAAAAGATCAAAAATATGGTAGGAAACTTTTGTCCACATCTCATGAACTATGCTATGCACTTACCTACCCCATCACCTTAAATAACCATCACCAACAAGACACTTGATAAATCAGCCCTTTAACAAATCTAAGGGGGGTACAAACGCTCTTAGGGTACACATTCAATGTACCATATAAACATTCACAATTTTCTTTTTTGATAAACAGAAAGATACAAAAATGCTTATGGACTCGTTAGGACCTAGAGTTCGAGCCACAACTTTGATACCACATGTTACAACCCCTCAAGTTGTATTTAGAACAATGAAGTAAAAAAATTAAATAAAAACTAATTACTTAACATTCATTCACTCAAACCATAGTTATACTAAATAACTTAGCCAATAATGTAATCAAAAATTTAGAATAATAACAATTCTAAATTCCAATATAGATGCAATATAATATATATTGTAATTACAAGGAAAGTAAGTACATTAGGACTCAATCACTACTAGTCTACTAATATAATAATTATTGCTCAAGTATATACAATTACATTTCTATTAGGCATTTAGCCATACTATAATAAATAGATACAAAGCCCTCCGGAACTCAAGTTGAACCAACTCATATATCTATGATAAACTCAAGTTTAGCCTATAATTAGTAGTATTGTTGTGAGAAGGGAGAGCATCATTCAAGTGCTTTTCCATGCCAACCATGGACCAATGATCCCCCATACTAATCCCATTATGGAATGGCCCTCCTTTCGTAGATGAGTAGATAGTGATGGTATGGGAAAATAGAAAACAAGAAAGTACCCAAGTGTTATGTGAATTTTAAAACTAAACATGTAGTGTATCATAGAAACCCATTCTATTTCAATATATCACACTAGCATGTAAATCATACACACTAAAAGATAATGTCTCACTATACATTATTTAACCATAAGATGCATACTAATTACATCTTCCTACCAATCATATCATATCACATGCTAACCATAGGAGTAAGCAAAGTATACATTTATTTCAATAACACATGAATGAATCTTACATTATTATCTATCCTAAACTAGAAATAATGCCTATAGTCTATACCACCCTAGTAAAATTCACATTAAACTGCAAATTCTAACTACTACAATAAGTTCCAAATAATTACACCCCATGATATCACATATTATCAAAGTCTAGTGTTCTAAGACAACTACTAATTTGTCCACAATCAGTAATTCAAAGTAGTCATAAATACATGGAATCATAAGCTTCTACTGAAGTAACTAGATATAACTAAGCAAGTCATAGTTTTTTTAAACACATAGATGTTTAACCTAGGACATTTATTACACTTACAAGGTTGTATTCATGCATAAATAATGTCCTACTAACTTATAATAAACATACTATTCAAAACACATATATTTACTTTGGTGTGAGTCTAGACATAACGAAGATAGTATGTACCATCCAGATATAATATACATTAATACTATAAAACTTTATGACTTCCCATAATGTCATATATATTTTTTCATTAGCACCTTACTCAAACATGAACAATCAATATAAATTTTTTAAATATTAATATATTAAGTATGCGATTATACTGCCTATGTATACCTTAGATTGCATTGTAAATAAGCAATCAAAAGAAGACATAATCTCAGGGAACACATGACAATGCACTAATTTATTCTCTAAAAGTATAATTAATTTATCAAATTAATACTCTCAAAACATATATTTCACATGTTTTTTCATCTTTACATGACTCTACAAATTGGTCCCTGACGACATATTTGCATAATATTATTGTGCTTATAGATATACTACTTGGCCTCTATGAGTGTCATAAGCAAAGCCATAATATATATTTAGATCATATAATTTTATCAATTCAGGATATATCATTAATAAAATAGGAGTATGATAACATCCCACATAAATGTCTATCTTTGCTATTATTTTCACAAATGTAAAGGATATACCAAAAACTATAAAACTCAATTCAATTAATCTGACACAGATTAGAGGATTAAAATAAGGTTTTGAAACAATCCTCTCATAATCTTAGTTATGTTACATGATCATAATATTTATTAATAACATGCCAAAATTGCATAAATAATATCCTCTATAATAACATTTATTCAAAAGGATGAATTTATTCTAATTTACAAGGTATCTCTTACCTAGGCACACATTACAATGCCTATTTTACATGAAATAGGCTATCTATTTCAGACTCACACAACAACCTAAACACATTGAATCTAGGCACACTGGCCAAAGAAAATGAGGGTAAATGTTATACCTTGTTACATATTAATGCCACTATTAATACAACAAAATGTACCACACATTTAATATATGTTTAAATAAATAGTTAAAGCATGCCAATTTTATAACATAAACTTCAAATTAAGCATTGGCATAATGTCTATACAAATTTTAGTGATTTTTTATTGTAATCACACATTATCTTTTTAGGTATTTAGAGATTATGATATGATTTTGAATAAATGGTTTAGTTGTGTTACATTAAATAACTCAGAAGGACTATCATTCCTGAGTATGTTTACTATATCTTACTGAACCAAGTATATAGAGCATTCCAACATTGATTTCGGATCAAGGGTAATACTAAGAAAGATATCCAAAATCTTATTAGGTTCCCATGATAATCACACTCATACATTTAAACTACAACTCGTAACTCTCATAAGGATCCCTTGATAATCATACTAATTTTTAAACTACACACTTGGGCTTATAACACCTCTTAGGTTAACCATAATATGAAAATCCAAGGCAAAAAATAAAGTTTCATCAAACATCGCTATAGTTATAATAGAGACTCAATGTTTAATTATTATGACCCAACATTTCATATAAATGTCTCGGCATTTCAAAAAATGACTCAGAGCTTCAATAAATGACTTAGTGCTTCAATATTATTATTTAAAACATAGTCCAATATCAATTAAAAAAGCAACACTTAATGTATATAACACATACCATATTTTAATATTATTAAGGTATTTACTTTCAAAAATAAAAGTATAACTTACAACAAAGTACTTATATTTTGCACAAGGCACATAAGCTTTCACACTCAAAGTTTCCTTAGTTGAGGATAATTAAATATTATATAAGGCTGAGTAACAAAGATCCCAAATTGGATTGACATTCCATTATCCAAAGTCAATCATCATATATTTTATTTAAGGGTTTTTATATTGGAATCATATTATCCTCCTCCATAGGATAGTGCAGGTTATTAAATAGTGTTGCCCTTTTTTAATAAAATCTAATTTCCCAACACAGATAACTTCAAATTACAAATGTTTAACAGAAAATCCAGGTATTAATTTGTCTTAGTTCCATTTTTATGTGCCTATAGATGGAAACTAGATCGATCCCCATATTCATAAAACTTTGCTCTTATTTATTTAAATGAAACCCTTAACATTCCATGTATAATGGAAAATACATGACCTACTTGGTCAAGATATTGAAAATGTTAGAATGGGATGCTAATGACTTCGATGATTCAAACACCTTTTCCAATATTTATCGTATTCTCTCCATATGTACCTTCATTTTCTTTTGCTTCCCTTTTCTTTTTCATTTACTACGCTTTATTTTCCTTTCTTTTATAATGATTTCTACTATCTATTTCTCTTTAGCATTTCAGTTAAAAATTTATTTCCATGACTTAACTTGAATTCTTTTTTATTTTCTTAAATCATGCATGTTTAAATCCTTGTGATCAAGGTCGTGCTAATTATTAGTTTAAGTCATTTTAATGATAATGTTTTAAACCTTGAATACTTAATGCAATCCATGCATTGGCATTTGGGACTTAAGTTAGCTTTATTTTTTATAATTAAATTTCCTTAAAAAACAAGCCATTTTTATTCAAAGTTGAATTCATGCCATGACTAATTAAGTATACCAATTGTTTGACAAATCTAAAGTTAATTAATACTTTGAAAATCATTTAAAAATATATTTACTATCTAAACACTACAACATTTTACTAGGGTAGTCCATGTAGTGAAGTTAGTTTTTTAATTTAACAAATTAATCTATTTATTAGTTTAAAATGAGGATTGCCTAAGTGATTATCAGGTTTGACCTAATATAAATATATTAAATGTTAGCATAATAATAATTAATAAACCTATATTTCACATATTATAATTTTATATCTATGAATTTGTTTGTCAAATCTACTATAGAGATTATTTCATTTCATTTTTTAAAAAGATTCAATAAATAATACATATTACTAGTTTGCTTAGTAATAATGTTGTATTAACATAATCACCACAAAGAAATCATCATTCAAAATTAGCCATAATGTATACATAAACTAAAATATGCTCACTATAGAATTACTCAAGCACTCAAAACCATATTAACTAGCTAGCTAGATCAATTAAAGAATTAACAAATTATTCTACTGTGATGTGAGTTTGGGTCACTAGCAATTCCTCTGACATCCTCCCAATCATTCCATCTACTCCATCCTCTTTGATGATGATATCCCTCATCATGCTCTGAGGAAAGGATCAATCATGCATCCACCTCAAAATAAGTAGGTAGTTAGTTTGAGTCATTATATATAACAACCAATGATGCAAAACTAATAAATATATATCCACCATGTATAGAATAAGAAAATAAAGTTGTTATATCATATAAATTAAACAACATATCATTGTCCCATATATATATATATATATATATCTATATATATAAGCTTAAATTAAATCAATAATAATTAGATAATAACCATATTAATCCACAGATTTAAAGGTTATAAAATTTAAAGTGAAATTGGGATGTTACATTCTTCCCCCCTAAAACTAGTCATCATCCCCATGACATTTATTCAAATAATAGTTTTGAATAACAAATAGAGTTTTTAATAGAATCAAAACATATTATCTAGTATCAAATCATACAACAAAATTTTTTAAGTGTCAAATACTCAGATTGGTTCTATCATGATCACCTCAGAATCTAGAACTGCAAGACAAGCCTATAATATCTCGGTAAAAGTTTCACTAACTTCCTAAAAACATATGAGATCATCATAAAATCCAAAACAAATGATCAAGGAGAGTTACAAAAAACCCTCCATCCCCTGTGCACATCTCTCTAACCAAGAGAGTGTTTTTCACATTCTAGAGAAAAGTATTTAGGGAATCTAGTAGGAATAATGTGTATATGTTAATACTATCACTACTCCACATAGCTTTAGATAAGTATAGCATGTCAATACTATCACTACTCTATGGAGCTCATGAAAAGTATGATGATGAATAAGAAATAGAAATATTACATTTATAATGTATACAAAATTATGAAATATCCATCTACAATATACATATGTATGGCCATATGATTGAATTTGATAAGTTCATCTGTCAAATCCGGATTCAACAAATCGATCTATCATATCCAAACTCTATAACAACTGAGTCAATATGAGGCTAAGTAAAATACACTCCTATCACTTATAACTCATGTTCCTAATTCACCACTCCTCCCTCAAGTCTCCACAACTTGACAATCTCCATAATGTTCTTAAGGTTCTATGAAACACAAATCTATACTAACATAACATAGAAAGCATTACTACTTGCCAAATGATTTTCAGATGTACTAACATACATACAATAAAATCATATAATCGTTCTGAAATTGTATTAAGCTGCTACTAATAAAAAATAAATAGTATCATATTCCACAACTTAACCTATAGTGTTATATTCATAGCTAAAAAGAAATAATATCAAACTTAACATAACATACAAAGGCTAAGGATTATACCATCCTTACAACCTTATAAAGGAATAAGAGAGACAATGTCTCTGTAATTGCTCAACTAAAAATCAACAAGTTAAATGTTTATCTTAACCCTTTTAGACTACTAAGATATTTTGCACATCTTATACCCTATTCTTGTGGAAAGGTACATATAAAAATCTCCAAAATAATATGCTTCTAAAAGAGAATAATATCAGTCTAAACAAAGGTATTTAATAACATAATAATTATAATCAACTAGAATAAATACAATGTTAGCCACTCCTTGTGGTCAAGTTCACAAGTTAGATAAAATAGTGACTTTAAAAAGTTACGAGTGGAAATTAAAGAGCTAATATATAAAAAACAAATCTCCTACATACCCTCACACGATAAAAAGAAACATTTCAACCCAAGTTGCCAATCACTACCTACTTACCAAAAATTTCAAGAGTAGTATCATAACCTACTTCCACAACCATAAGGAAAATACTAACCACAAAGATGAATCAATATATCCAACCCTACAACTTCTCTCAACAAGAAGCAGAAAACACTTTCCCACAAACTCAAGGGATAAGATCAAACAACATTTTAGAAACAAGTTTCCTTTTAAGGAAACACCAAATCAACATCATGTAAATATGTTTATTCTTAGTAGCTTAAAATTATGTAAGAGGAGCGTGAGAGAATTAATAACTCACCAAGAAGCTAACTAAAATAGATGACACTTCTTCCCAAGTATACATAGATATAAGGGTTTTGATCCATAAAAAATAAACTCCTAACATAAAAGAATTCACAACCAAGGCATCTACATTTAACTATAATAAAATTCCCACCGCACTAGGTGGTGTCAATCTAGAATGGTCTTATAGGATTTCCCACTCTGAGGATTTGTGTAAGGCAGAAAACTAATGCATATATACTTATGTGAGAAGCACTTCATGATTTTTAAACACTCACAATACACAAACATAAATAGCAAAGGTGATTCAATTATCAAGAAAGATGTAATCATACTTGAGGTGTTCAATCTAAAAGATCAAAAATATGGTAGGAAACTCTTGTCCATTATGAACTATGTTATGCACTTACCTACCCCAACACCTTATAGAACCATCACCAATGAGACACTTGATAAAGCAACCCTTTAACAACTCTAAGGGGGGTACAAATGCTCTTAGGGTACACACTCAATGTACCATACATACATTCATAATTTTCCTTTCTGATAAACAAAAAGATACGAAAAATGCTAATGGATTCATTAGATCCTAGAGTTTGAGCCACAACTCTAATACCACATCTTATAACCCCTTAAGTTGTATTTAGAATAATGCAGTATTTTTTTAAAACTAATTACTTAACATTCATTCACTTAAATCACAGTTATACTAAATAACTTAACTAATCATATAATCAACAACTTATAAAAATAATAGTTTCAAATTCTAATATTGAATACAATATAATATTATTACAATTGTAAGGAAAGTAAATACATTAAGACTTAGCCACAACTAGTCCACTAATACAACAACTATTTTTCAAGTATATAAAATTAAAATACAATTACATTTCTATTAGGCATTCAGCCTTAATATAATAAATGGATAACAAGCCCTCTAGAGCACAAGTTGAACCAACTCATGTATCTTTAATAAAGTCAGATTTAGCCTCTAGGTAAGTAGTATTATTATGGAGAGGGAGAGCATCATACGAGCGTTTTTCCACACCAATCATGGACCAATGATCCCCCACACTAATCCCATCAAGGAATGGCCCTCCCTTCACGGATGAGTAGATAGTGATGGTGCAAAAAAAAAGAGAACAAACAAGTACCCAAGTGTTGTATAATTTCTAAAATTAAGCATATAGTGTATCATTGAAACCCATTCTATTACAAGATATCATACTAACATGTAAATCATCCACACCAAAAGATAATGTATCACTATACATTATTTAACCACAAAGATTCATACTAATTACATCCTCCTAGCAATCACAACACATCAAATGCTAAACGTAAGAGTAAGCAAAGTGTATATTTATTTTAACAACATATGATTGAATCTTACATTATTATCTATCTCAAACTAGAAATAATACCTATAGTTTATACCACCTAGGTAAAATTCACATTAAACTGTAGATTCCAACTACTACAATAAATTCCAGACAACTACACCCCATGATATTCCATATTATCATAGTCTAATTTTCTAAGACATAACTACTAATTTTTTCATAATTAGTCATATTAAGTAGTCATAAATATGTGGAATCATAGGCTTATATTGAAGTAACTAGATATAACTAAGCAAGTCATAATTTTCATAGTAACATAAAAGTTTAACCTAACATCCATTACACTCACAAGGCTATATTCACACATACATAATGTTTTACTAACTAATACAAAACATACTATTAAACATGTATACATTTATGTTGATGTGAGTCTAGACATAACAAAGATGGTATATACCATTTGGGTATAACATACATTAAAACTTTAAAACTCTATGACATTTAATGATCCCCCTACTCAAACATGAACAACTAATTTAACACTTTTAAATATTAATCTAATAAGTACATGATTATACCACCCAAGTATACCTTAGATTATACTACAAATAAGTAATAAAAAATATATATAATCTCAAGGAACACATCACAATGCACTAATTTATTCTCTAAAAGTCTAATTACTTGTTCACATTAATACTCTCACAACATATATTTCACACAAGTTTTCATCTTTACTTAATTCTACAAATTTGTCCCTAACAACATATTTGCATAAAAATACTGTGCTTATAGATATACTACTTGGCCTTTATGAGCGTTCTAAGCAAAGCCATAATATAAATTTAGATCATATAATTTTATCAATCCAGGATATAGTATTAATCAAATAGGATTGTAGTAACATTCCATAGAGATGTCTATTTTTTCTATTGTTTTCACAAATGCAAAGGATATACCAAAAACTATAAAACTCAATTCAATTAATTTGACACAGATTAAAGGATCAAAATAAGGTTGTGAAACAATTGTCTCATAATCTTAGCCTTATGTTACATGATCATAATCTTTATTAATAATGTGTTGAAATCGCATGAATAAGATCCTCTATAATAATTTTTTTTCAAAAGGATGAAATTATTCTAATTTACAAGGTATCTCATATCTAGGCACACATTATGATGCCTATTTTAAATGAGATAGGTTATTTATTTCAGACTCACCCAACAACTTGGATACATTGAATCTAGACATATTGGCAAAAGAAAATGAGGGTAAATGGTTTGCCTTGTTACATATTAATGCCATTATTAATAATACAAAATGTACCATACATTTAATATCCATTTTAGTAAATAGTTAAAGCATGTCAATTTTATAATAAAAACTTCAAACTAAGTATTGGCATATTGTCTATGCAAATCTTAGTGATTTCCTATTACAATCACACATTATATTTTTAGATATTTATAGACTATGATATGAATTTGAAGAAATGGTTTAGTTATGTTACATTAAATAGCTTGAAATGACTATCATTCCTAAGTATATTTACTATCTATTATTGAACCGAGTATACAGAGCATTCCAACATTGATTTTGGATCAAGAGTAATACTAAGAAAGATATCCCAAATCTTATTAGGTTCCCATGATAATCATGCTCATGAATTTAAACTACAACTCACAACTCTCATAAGGATCCCTTGATAATCATGCTAGTTTTTAAACTTCACACTTGGTCTTATAACAACACTTAGGTTAATTTCAATATGAAAATCCAAGGCAAAAAATAAATTTCCACCAAACATCACTGCAGTTATAATAGAGACTCAACATTTGATTAGTATGACCCAATGTTTCATATAAATGGTTGAGCATTTCAAAAAATGACTCAGTGCTTAAATATTATTATTTAAAACATAGTCCAATATCAATTAAAAATGCAACACTTAGTGTATACAATGCAAACTAGATTTTTAATATCACTAAGGTATTTACTTTCAAAAATAAAAGTATAACCTTCAGCCAAGTATTTATATTTTTCACAAGGCTCATAAGTTTTCACACTCAAATTTTCCTTAGCTAAAGATAATTAAATACTACATAAACCTAAGCAACAAAGATCCCAATTTAGATTGACATTCCATTATCCAAACTCGAGCATTATATATTTTATTTAAGGCTTTCTATATTGGAATCATATTATCCTCCTCCATAGGATAATGCAGGTTATTATGTCAGGAATCTAGAACAACAAACATGTTCTGATCCCACTTGTCAGGATGCGAAACCGGAAACATACAATTGATTACCAAACTTCAAACAACTTAAATATGCGGAAATAACCAGATTCACCAAGTAACTAGAATTCAGAATAACACAGCATATGAGAGACAATACAAAACTTGTATTAACACTTTATGCAGAAAAGAATACAATAAAGAAGATGCCACTTCTTCTCCACCACCTTACAGAGGTTTCCCACACCTCAAGTGAACAGTACTTCTTCTCCCCAAAGCTCTCCCTCTCACAGGTCACAACACCCAACTCAAATACAGAGTTGATGTTCACCTCCCATGCTCCACGCATAACACAAGTGCTCCACGCACTCCACAAGCACTCCACGTGCTCCACAAGTACTCAAGGTACTTCAAGTAGATCTCCCATGAATCTGCAACAACCTGCAATTCAACAGACCATACTTATGGAAGAAACTCCCTTGCCTTCCTCTTGCTCTATCCGAGTACACACCTGTACTCCAAGTAGATCCTGCCTGATACTGCTCCCTGTTGTGTTGCTGTCTATATGACCTTGCACACCTGCAAATCAAACAATGGTTCTGCTCACTTGTGAACCTCGACCTTGCACACACATACACCTGCAGATCAACGATCTTACTTACCATGTAGATCTCCTATATAGGCCATGCAACAGTGACCAAGATCCTACACTCCTGAAGAACCCAGATGGCTCTCCAATCCAGCACCAACACACCTGGTACTGTGGCACTAGGAGGAACGCACCATTGCTCTACCTCACACACAGAAGGAGCTTATAATTATGCTCTCTTACTCCCTAGCACACTTTTCCAATACAACCATGAGTCTATTATATAGATCTCATCCAAACAATAATTAGACATCTAATTACAATAATTAGATCCGTAGCTATGAGTCTAAAATTAGCACTCATCATGCAAACACTTGGTTCGTTAGCTAACTGGCCGTAAATAGCTCGCAGTCGAACCACACAGGCGACCGACGTCGGTCCCTGTCTGCCTAGAGGTGACCGACGTCGGCCGATATATGACCGACGTCGGTTGCTTCCCTTTGCTATCCTGCCGACGTCGGCTGATCAGACTGACCCCAACTTCTCTGCAATATTCAGCAACCTCCTCTCCTATTTGCATCAGTGAAGCTTTTAGCTCCACAATCCTAACAATCTCCCACTTGGAGATAAACAGCTGCACTGTACCTGTACCTGTACTCTGTCTAATCTATTTCCTGGTTTGTATCCCTCTTCAAGCTCCAACCTGAAGACAACCCACCACACAACCTGTGATGTACCGCCTGTCATCTGAGTACCCTGCCACATCCGAACCTACAACCCCTGTAGTGAAGTCCTGACCCTGCATAGCAACACCTGCTGCCGGTCCCTCTCAGAAAACCTGAGAACCCACTTCCCCGAATTGGCTCCTAACTCTGACAGCTCCCACTGCATGGGAATACTCAGGTCTATACCAGACCTCATGTGATTTCGGACACTGTACCTGTCCAACCCTTAGTGTGCTCCGGTTCTGCATCCCAAACCTCGCCAACCCCTGATTCACATCAGCTCCCACTTGAGACAAAATCAACCTGTGATCTCCATGCCTCCCATGTCAAAGAATTCCACTGCTCCAAACTCCTCATGACATGCCACTGAACTAATCTTACCCTTAGCTCAGCAAAACCCTGTATGTACAAACCTGCTATAGCAAAACATACCGTCCACATACAGTAACAGAATGATGTCGCGACTCATCATCCACCTGGTAAGGCAAACCACAGTAGTTACCTGACACTGACTGAAGCCATGCTTCGTCCTCCACCTGTCAAACCTGGTACCACTATCCTGCAGCTTCCTCAAGACCATATGCCTGGTCTTCCGTCTCACGTATCCGTTCTCTCTATTCTTCTACTAAGGAATCCATTCGTCTCTGTGCTTTCATCCAGCTGGCAAACCTACCAAGACTCCCGTCTGGTTCTGCATCATAATCCTGCCTAGCTCACACCTGTTTCCTGGATCCTTCCTGCTTTATAATCAGCAACAAGTATGAAGAAGAGGAACACGAATTTGAGGGCCTACTTACGCCTTCAGTCCTCCGTATGGGTGTTTGAGACTCCTTGACAACGTGCTGTCCACCCAAAATTCGTTACAGTGACCGACCTCGGTCACTCCACAGTCTGCATCCGACCGACGTCGATTCCATGCGTCTGTACCTGACTACCAACCTGCCAGCGCTGGTGTCCCTGCTGCCGACATCGGTCCTTCTGATCGACATCGGTCTTACATGCCGCCGACGTCGGTCCCATGACCGACGCCGGTCTTACCCTGCCCGACATCGCCGGCTTCGATCTGCACATGACCGACATCGGCACCTGTCTGTTCGACGCCGGTTCCTCCTGACCGACGCCGGTACCTGTGTTTGCCTGTGAGTGATGACTTTTTACCCGCGAGCTCCTTTGGATCAATCTCCATGTCCAAACTGCCCTGCTCAGATGTATCCAGCCTCATCCACTGAACTCTGTCCACCATCTCCTCCAAGAACACCAAGGCTTTCCAGTTCTTAAGCCTATCAAATATATCTGTCTTCCGCTTAAGAACATGCATCTCCTTCCTGCTCATGTGACCAAGCCTACGAAGCCACGTCTCCGCAATAGAAGAAGAATCAGTAATATAAACAAGTAGATAAAGTATACCTATTTTCTTACCACCAGCTAATTCAAGTGCTACCGCTGTGAGAGTTCTTGTGCATCTCTCATCACCCAATCTTTCTGAAGAAATTAGCCAAATCTTCAAACCTGGGACCTGCATGACCTTCATCAACACCTGTGTGTTGGCCGCCTGCAATTTCAGCTTCACTTCTCCTTTGCCAATTCTTTGGCAAGGCTTACCAGCTCCTCTACCTGGGGCTGCATGGAAAGAGGCAACCGAATCTTTCATCTAAGATTCAACTTTATCCAAGAAACCTACAAACACATCCTGTGCAACAACACCTGCTACATCTGTGTCTTCAGTTTCTTCATGCTGATCTGTTACCAACCAACAATCTTCTTTTACCTGCTCTTTCTTTCCATCGGACCGTGAGTAACCATCTGTGCTTTTCAACTCCTCCATTCTTAGCTTACTTTGATCTGCCGTTGCTCTACTCCCACTCAATCAAAAACCCCTGAGAGTGCCCTGTAATCAAAACACAACCTGCTTCCTGCAACCTTAGCTCTGATACCACTTGTCAGGAATCTAGAACAACAAACATGTTCTGATCCCACTTGTCAGGATGCGAAACCGGAAACATACAATTGATTACCAAACTTCAAACAACTTAAATATGCGGAAATAACCAGATTCACCAAGTAACTAGAATTCAGAATAACACAGCATATGAGAGACAATACAAAACTTGTATTAACACTTTATGCAGAAAAGAATACAATAAAGAAGATGCCACTTCTTCTCCACCACCTTACAGAGGTTTCCCACACCTCAAGTGAACAGTACTTCTTCTCCCCAAAGCTCTCCCTCTCACAGGTCACAACACCCAACTCAAATACAGAGTTGATGTTCACCTCCCATGCTCCACGCATAACACAAGTGCTCCACGCACTCCACAAGCACTCCACGTGCTCCACAAGTACTCAAAGTACTTCAAGTAGATCTCCCATGAATCTGCAACAACCTGCAATTCAACAGACCATACTTATGGAAGAAACTCCCTTGCCTTCCTCTTGCTCTATCTGAGTACACACCTGTACTCCAAGTAGATCCTGCCTGATACTGCTCCCTGTTGTGTTGCTGTCTATATGACCTTGCACACCTGCAAATCAAACAATGGTTCTGCTCACTTGTGAACCTCGACCTTGCACACACATACACCTGCAGATCAACGATCTTACTTACCATGTAGATCTCCTATATAGGCCATGCAACAGTGACCAAGATCCTACACTCCTGAAGAACCCAGATGGCTCTCCAATCCAGCACCAACACACCTGGTACTGTGGCACTAGGAGGAACGCACCATTGCTCTACCTCACACACAGAAGGAGCTTATAATTATGCTCTCTTACTCCCTAGCACACTTTTCCAATACAACCATGAGTCTATTATATAGATCTCATCCAAACAATAATTAGACATCTAATTACAATAATTAGATCCGCAGCTATGAGTCTAAAATTAGCACTCATCATGCAAACACTTGGTTCGTTAGCTAACTGGCCGTAAATAGCTCGCAGTCGAACCACACAGGCGACCGACGTCGGTCCCTGTCTGCCTAGAGGTGACCGACGTCGGTCGATATATGACCGACGTCGGTTGCTTCCCTTTGCTATCCTGCCGACGTCGGCTGATCAGACCGACCCCAACTTCTCTGCAATCTTCAGCAACCTCCTCTCCTGTTTGCATCAGTGAAGCTTTTAGCTCCACAATCCTAACATATTAAATAGTCTTGTCCTTTTTTTATAAGATCTAATTTCCCAACACAGAGAACTTCAAATTACAGATGTATAAAATAAATCCATGTATTAATTTATCTTAGTTCTATTTTTATATGCGTATAGATGGAAACCAGATCGATTCCTAGATTCATAAAAATTTAGACTTAATTATATAAATGAAACCCTTAGCATTCCATGTATAATTGAAAATACATTACCTACCTGGTCAAGATATTGAAAATGTTAGAATGGGATGCCAAAAAATTCAAAGTTTTGAACACATCCCTTTCCAATCTTTGTCATATTTTATTCATCCATACCTTTCATTTTATTTCATTGTCCTTTTATTTTTTCTTTTTATTACATTTTCTTTAGAATTTCAGTTCAAAATTTAATTCCATTACTTAATTTGAGTTCTTTTTTATTTTCTTAAACCATGCATGTTTAAATCTTTATGATCAAGGTCTTGTTAATTGCTCCTTTAAGTCTTCTTTTTAATGATAATATTTTAAACCTAGATTATTTAATGCAATCCATACATTGGCATTTGGGACTTAAGTTAGCTTTATCTTTGATAGTTAAATTTTGTTAATAAACAAGCCATTCGTATTCGAAGTTGAATTCATACAATGACTAGTTAGGTATACCAATTGTTTGGAAAATATATATTTAACTAATACTTTGAAAATCATTTAAAAATATATTTACTATCTAAACACTGCAACATTTCACTAGGGTAGTACACGTAGGGAAGTTAGCTTTTTTTTTTAGCAAATTAGTCTATTTATTAGTTTAAAGTGAGGATTGCCTAAGTCATTATCGGTTTTTGACCAACTATAAATATATTAAATGTTAGCATAATAATAATTGACAAACTTATATTTCATATATTATAATGTTATATCTATGAATTTGATTGTCAAATCTACTGTAGAGATTATTCCATTGCCTTTTTTAAAAATATTCAATAAATAATTCATATTACTAGTTTTCTTATTAATATTGTCACACAAACACAACCACAAATCAATCATCATTCAAAATTAACCTTAAGATATACATAAACTAAAATATGATCACTACATAATTATTCAAGCACTCAGAACCATACTAACTAGCTAACTAGATCAACTAAAGAGTTAACAATTTATTCTAATATGGTGTGTGAGTTTGGGTCACTAGAAATTATTCTGACATCCCCTCAATTATCCCATCTACTCCATCCTCTCCGGTGATGCTCTCCCTCATCATTCTCAGAGAGAAGGATCAATCTTGCATCCACCTCACAATAATTAGGTAGTTAGTATGAGTTATCACATATAACAACCAATGATGCAAAATTAATAAATATACATCCACCATGTATAGAATAAGAAAGTATATCTATCATATCATATAAATTAAACAACATGTCCCTATCCCATAATATTATATATATCATTAAGCTCGAATCAAATCAATTATAATCAGATAATAACCACATTAATCCATGGATTTAAAATTTATAAAACTTATGGTGAAATCATGATGTGACAATCTTGCCCCTTAAAATTGGTCATCATCCTAATGACATTTATTTGAATAATGGGTTTGAATGATAAATAGAGTATTTAACATAATCAAAACATAGTATCTAGTATCAAACCATACAAACAAAGTTTATGAGTGTTAAATACTTAGATTGGTTCTATCATGATCACCTTGGGATCCAAAATAGCAAGATAAACCTATAATATCTCAATAAAAATTTCACTAACTTCCCAAAAACACATGAGATCATCATAAAAGGCAAAAAAAATGACCAGGGAAAGTTCTATAAAACCTTCCAACTTGTCTACACATATCTCTAATCTAGAGAGTGTTTTTCTCATTTCAAAGAAAAGTATTTAGGGAATCTGGTAAGAATAATATGTATATGTTAATACTATCACTACTCTGCATAGCTTCAAATAAGTATAACATGTCAATATTATCACTACTCCATGTAGCTCTTGACAAGTACGATGATGAATAAGAACTAAAAATATTATGTTTATAATGTATATAAAATTATGGAATATCCATCCACAGTATACATGCATATGGGCATATGACTAAATTTGATAAGTCTATCTATCAAATATTATATTCGACAATTCCATCTATCAAACCCAAACTTAGTAACAATAGATTCAATGTGAGGTTAAATAGGATACACTCTTATCACTTAGAACTCATGTTCCTAATTCACCACTCCTCCCTTAGGTCTCCACGACCTGAAGGTCTCCACAATGTGCTCAAGATTATATGAAACATAAATATATACTAATAGATCATAGAAAGCATTACTACTTGATAAATAATTTCTAGATGTACTAACATACATACAAAAAATCATACAATCATTCCTAAATTATATTAAGTTAATACTAATAAAAAATAAATAGTATCATATTCTACAACTTAACCTATAGTGTTATATTCATAGCTAAGAATAAATAATATCAAAAGTAACATAACATACAAAGCTAAGTAAGGATTATACCATCCTTACAACCTTATAAAGGAAGAAGCGAGACAATGTCTCCCTAATTGCTCAGCTAAAACTAAACAAGTTAAAAATTTACCTCAACCCTTTTAGACTACCAAGATGTTCTACACATCTTATACCTTACTTATTTTTGAAGAAAGGTACATATAAAAATATTCAAAATAACATGCTTCTAAAAGAGAATAATATCAGTCTAAACAAAGGTATTTAATAACATAATAATTATAATCAACTAGAATAAATTCAATTTTAGCCACTCCTCATGGTCAAATTTATAAGTTAAATAAAATAGTGACTCTAAAAAGTCACAAGTGGAGAGTAGAGAGTTAATATCTCAAAAACAAACCTCCTACATACCCTGACATAATAAAAAAAACACCACAACCCAAGTTGTCAACCACTACCTACTTACCAAAAATTTTAAGAGTAGTATCATAACCTACTTCTACAACTAGAAGGAAAATACTAACCACAAAGATGCATCAATCTATCCAATCCTACAACTTCTCTCAACAAGAAGTAGAAAAAAATTTCCCATGAACTCAAGGGAATAAGATTAAAAAAATTCAGAAACAAGTTTCCTTTTAAGGAAACACTAAATCAACATTATGTAAATATGTATATTCTCACTAGCTTAAAATGATGTAAGAGGAGAATTGGAGAATTAACAACTCACCTCTAAGCTATCTAAAATAGATGACACTTCTTCCCAAGTCCACATAAATATAAGAGTGTTAATCCATAAATAACAAACTCCTAACACAAAAGAATTCACAACCAAGACATTTACATTTAGCTACAATAAAATTCCCACCGCACTAGGTGGTGCCAATCTAGAATGGTCTTATAAGATTTCCCACTCCTAGGATTTGAGTAAATAATGCATAAAACTAATACATATATACTTAAGTGAAAATCACTTCATGATTTTTAAACACTCACAATACACAAACATAAATGGTGAAGGTGATTTGATTACCAAGAAATATGTAATCATACTCGAGGTGTTCAATCTAAAAGATCAAAAATATGGTAGGAAACTCTTGTACACATCTCATAAACTATGTTATGCACTTACCTACCCCAACACCTTATATAACCATCACCAACAAGACCCTTGATAAACCAACCCTTTAACAAATCTAAGGTGGGTATGAATGCTCTTAGGGTACACACTCAATGTACTATACATACATTCACAATTTTTATTTCTAATAAGCAGAAAGATATGAAAATGCTAATGGACTCGTTAAGTCCTAGAGTTTGAGCGACAACTTTAATACCACATATTAAAAGCCCTCAAGTTATATTTAGAATAATTTAGTAAATTTGAAAAAAAACTAATTACTTAACATTCATTCACTCAAACCATAGTTATACTAAATAACATAGCTAATCATATAATCAACAACTTAAAACAATAAAAGTTCCAAATTTTACTAATGAATGCAATATAATAAATATTAAAATTGCAAGGAAAGTAAATATATTATCACTCAACCACAACTAGTCCACTTAGTAACTGTTGTTCAATTATAAACAATTAAAATACAATTACATTTCAATTAAGCATTCAACCTTAATATAATAAATTGATACCAACCCCTCTAGAGCTTGAGTCAAACTAACTCATATATATTTGATAAACTGAAGTGTAGCCTCTAGGTAATTAGTATTGATGTGGGGAGAGAGAGCATCATCTGAGTACTTTTTACACCAACCATGGACCAATGATCCCCCATACTAATCCCATCAAGGAATAGCCCTCCCTTCATAGATGAGTATATAGTGATGTTGCAAAAAACTAGAGAATAAGTAAGTACCCAAGTGTTGTATGATTTATAAAACTAAACATGCAGTGTATCATAAAAACCCATTCTATTGTAAGATATTGCACTAGCATGTAAATCATACACATCAAAAGATAATGTCTCACTATACATTATTTAACCACAAGATTCATACTGATTACATCCTCCTAGAAATCATATCACATCACATGCTAAACATAAGAGTAAATAAAGTGTACATTTATTTCAACAATACATGAATGAATCTTACATTATTATCTATCCCAAACTAGAACTAATGCCTACAATTTATACCACCTGGATAAAATTTACATTAAATTGTAGATTCTAACTACTATGATAAGTTCCAAACAACTACACCCCATGATTCTATATTATGATAGTCTAGTGTTCTATTACATAACTACTAGTTTTCCCATAAATAGTCATACAAACTAGTCATAAATGTATAGAATCATAAGCTTCTATTGAAGTAACTAGATACAACTAAACAAGTCATAGTTTCTGCAAACACATAAAAATTTAACCTAACATTCTTTAAACTCACAAGGTTGTATTCATGCATACATAATGTCCTACTAACTGAAATAAAACACACTATTCAACATGCATACATTTATGTTGGTGTAAGTCTAGACATAACAAAGATAGTATGTACCATCCAGGTATAACATATATTAATATTTTAAAACCCTATGACATCACATAATGTCATATATCTTTGTACATTAGCACCCTTCTCAAACATGAATTATCAATCCAACACTTTTAAATTTTAATTTAATAAATATGAGATTATACTGCCTAGGTATAACTTAGATTATACTACAAATAAGTAATAAAAAAAAACATAATCTTAGGGAACACATTATATTGCACCAATTTATTCTCTAAAACTCTAATTACTTTCTCATATTAATACACTCACAACATATATTTCACATGAGTTTTCATCTTTACATGAGTCTACAAATTTATCCTTGATGACACATTTACATAACATTATTGTGCTTTGTTGGGCCCCCATATTTAGAAACTACGTGGACTATGCCAACTAGACCTATCTTGGCATGAGGTAACCATTGGAATGGTTTCTCCATTTTTATACATTTTGGCACTGGCTAGAGGATTCCCTGAGGATCAAACACCAGTTGGTAGGTAGATGCATGTTACTGAATTTTAAAAGACATCTCTGCCAAAACTTATACATGGTGGATTAAGAAGCATGAATGTCAAAAGAGTGGATCAAGTGAAATAGAGACCCCCCAATGACAACTCAGCATATGGCATGTGCTCATACAACCTAGGAAGCATAGTGGAGCTGGTGGACTCATGATAGCTCATCACTTGACACATGCCCATCTAACCTGGCAAGGAGAGGCCCAACCAATTGCCTATAAAAGAAGGCTCACATTTGAAGATCAAGAGGAGGAAATTAAGGTAGTGAAATTTTAGTAAAATAGAGATCCAACCTAAGTATTTTTATTCTATAAATGATAGATTAGGTGTTCAAATATATATCCCAAGCTCACTTATGAGCCTCTAGGCATGAGTAGCAATAGGAAAGAGTATATGCTCTGAGTTATCTATCTAAACTTGTATGTTGAACTATATAGTCAATGAAGAATGTGGTTGAAGAACTAATGTGTTGATTCTTGTAATATAGATAGCACATTATCATGTTATGTCTTGGTTTTATAATAACAATGATATAGTTATTTACTTAAATGTATTATGAAATTGAGGTTTATCCCTAGTTGCTAATGGCATCCTTATACCATATAGCAACTTCAACCTACCTAGAATAGATTAAGTGTTAGAATTAGAATGTGTTAAGACTCTAATACATGTGCCTAGAGCATTACCCTAAGGATGATAATTTCAACCCAAGCCATCCCTATAACTTGTCTAAGTAATTGAATAACTCGATACTAGCTATTCCCATGGCTTGCACCACTAAGATCCCTACCTAACTAGTTATAGACTTGCACCTTAGGACTTGTGTTCTTGAGAAGGCTTGAACCTAATAAACTTCCCATGAATATCTTAGCATCTGTAGGCTACCTGAACCCACCTTGCCCATGACTAAGTCCCTTAGAACCCCAAGTTGCAACTTATTGTAACTAACCCAATGTGGGCTCGGTCCATTAGTTGTTATTCTTAGGGTGAGTGCATAAGGCTTTCACCTTATATGAAATCGATACTAGTGTAATAACATGTTAAATTTTGTGTGTCAAACCCTTCTATACTCATGCCTAGCTCCACCAAGTCTAAAACAAACTTATTTTGATAATTAAGCACATGACCAAGCACAAAATCTACCCTCGTGAACTTTTTTACAATATTTTGGTTTCATTACTGAGACTCATGTTAAATTTAATTACTACAATAGTGAAATAGAGTGATTCTCTAACTATCACTCAAGAACATTGATCATTGGCTAGATCATGTGGAAGATAGTTCACATAGAAGCATCCCACATGCAAAGGATACGTCATAAAAAATGGGTACAAGATAACCTGTATGATGCTCTGTATGAGGTGTTATTTTATGAACTACCTGAGCATGTGTATTGATGGTTAGTTGCCTACATTACTACTAGAAGGTGAATTTATCACTAGCACATCAAGTGGACCATAGAGTTCTTAGAGAAGTTGGAGAGCATGGATGAAGTTTGGAGGCACATTGTGCACAAGTTATGGAATGATATATTGAAAAAATACTTATTTAAGTTCATAGTGTTGACCTTCTCATGCCATGAAGAAGTAGATTATGATTTTCTTCATGAACCAAGGGGTGCATTCATAAGAGGTCTCAACATCAAATCAAAAAATCTTCTAGTGGATTATGGTATAAAAACCATAATAATGGAAGGCTAAAATCCTTGTGCATATGAGCAAGCACAAAAGGTGAGAAAGGGAAGTGTAGGTAAGGTATGATGGAGGAGGAATAAAAACTTGACACCTGAGAGCTTTAGAGGCTAAACTATAGTAATTTAAGGCACGGTTTGATGGAGGATCTAGAACCTAGAAGTGTTGAGAGGACTTTAGCAAGTGGGAATGGCATCGGGAAGGATCCCTTGAATTACAGTAGCATAAAGAGAGAGAGGAAGAAACAAGAGACTGGACTTAGTAGTTGGGTGTACGATGTAGTGGGTTCCTACAAGATGTGATGCTTGAGAATGCACCATAAGCACCTACCCCCTTTGAGCCTGAAGTGTAATCTTTTGTGTTATATTTTCCATCATAAGATAGAATAATGGTAATTGAACATGTTATTGATGTCAATTTTGATAGGATTCAACATTTGGATCAAGAGTTTGTTATTGATTAAGTGATTCCCTATGAGAAACTGAGTGAGGATATGATGAATTTAGCAATCACCAATCTAGGAACTATGAATGTAGGTGAAAGCATTTCCATGTAGAGAATGGTTGACAAGGCAATAGCATATAAGAAGTGTCACAAAGCCAAACCTGAGTGGTACTACATCGACAAGTTTAATAACATAGCCATTAATGTCAGGATCAATGCCCCAACCTACAATTGGAGTCATTAGAGGGCCACCTCCAACATAGACATAAGGGGGACAAGTGCCTCAGAACTTGGTACCACCCCCTTAATAAGTCTACTACAAGATGGCAAAGCACTTACCTAAGTATCATGGTATAGAGAATGTTTTGGGGTATGTGCTAAAGAATGAGTTAAAATGGTGTGCTTAAGGCATCACTCAGCCCAAACACAAGGCAACCCAATTCATGACCACCTTGTTGGATCTTGCCCATACCTCATATCAAAATTTTGATCTAAATCAGGCTATGGTTGACTATAATGTATTGAAGGAAGACTTCTTGAAGGAGTTTGATATCCCTAAATTTGAGTAGTAAAGCATCATGGTACTTAAAAAAATTAGCTAGGGATTATCTAAGAGCATGTACCTATATGATGCATGGTTTAAAACTCTTATCTCTAAGCTTTTATATGGCATACACCCCTCCCAACATGTGTAATGGTTTGTTGGAGGCTTATTAGTACCATTCAGAAGAGTGTTATCCATGAAGACCTTCATGGACCCCTATGAAGTGCTTGAAGCTACAATCAAAGATAAGGTAGTAGAAAACACTGATACTGGGATCAACCCATTTATGGAGGCATAGATCACATCAATAGCCTCCCAACTATAGAAGTTAACTATTGGTTCAACACATGACACTTGCAGTAGGCTATGGTACACTAACTATGAGATGAAGGGACATAACAAGAATAACTGCCCATGAAGGAATGTTTGTGTACTACTGCTCAACTATGAAGTTTGCCATGGGTACCATGACTCTCAAAACTACCCTCTATTATAGTGCACTATTCAAGTGAACACCATAATTTATTTCAAGATGTGCAATGCTTATATGCACTCAACTTTAAACTGTCAGGTCATCAATGAGATACACCAAAACATGGAAAGAGGCACGAGGCAAGCAACAACATCAATCATCAATCAGGAGGGTCAAGGCAATGAGGGCTATGGCCAACAAAATGTGGGTTATGGAAACTAATTAGGTGTGCATGGGTGAGGAAGAGGATGTGGTGGAAGAAGATTCCCAGCATGATCATGTTACAAGTGTGGGTCAACTAAACATTATCATCACAACTACCCCATGCACCCAATGTGTGGGTATTATTGAGGACCACATGTAGTCAAAAAATTGTAAGACTTATACAAAAAGTTTAACTCAAGGTCATCCTAACATAGATAGAGGTGAATCAATGGTGAGGCATGAATTCAAAGAGGAAAGGTGGGTTCTCAAGCCATAACAGACTCATAAGGAGTTGCATAAGGTTCATACCATGACCCAAAGTGGTCTTACCACTTGGTTGCCTACTATGCCAACTCAAAAACTATGCTTTGAGTATGGTGAGTCAAGTCACACTGAGTTCATAACATGAACCAAGCTAAAAGTTACACTATATCCTAACCTTGCATGATAGAAAGATGTCTTGTAAAAAGCCATGAGTGTGATACAAAAAATTTAGGGTAAACTCCAACTGATCAGAGATCTAAAGGCATAGGCCACTGCTTCATATAAAAGATATAACAATTAGGATGCTAAAGTACAAGAGTTGATTGAGATGCTACACCTCTTGCAAACTGAAGGGATGTTGCCCTTGTTGAAAGATCTATTATTGAAGAATTTAGGGAAGAAACCAAAAGTAGAGGTTGTGCCTCAAATGATTGAGGTTGTTTCACCACATATGGAGTGGGCACATAAAGTAAGGCATACTTAGAATGTTGAGTATGATCAAGAGTTATTAATAGATGCCACCATTAATGGGCAGTCAGTTTGTGAATTACTAATTGATACAAGTGTAGAGGTCAATATTTTGACCCAAAATACCTACAAAAAGATGGGGCAGCCACCCTTGAGGCCTTCACCTCACATGTTCATGGCTAAAAAAATTTGATTACAACTTATCAGGATCTTGAAGGGTTCCATTATAGATATCATGGGCATCGATTTCCAAGCTGATTTTGAGGTCATCGAGTTGGTATAATAGGAAAACTATCCAACACTCTTGGGAAGGCCATGGTGCTATGATAACAATGTAGACATGAGATTTAATAAGTGTTACATGACTTTTGAGAATGGAAAAAAAGGGTGGTTATCCATCTATTAAGTGATCAAGGGCCCCCATATGTAGAAAGCATTTATCTCAAGGATGAAATCAACCACATTTATAGCATCACAGTGTAGGGCATCAAGAAACTTAACCCTAATGACCAAGGCATGCTCAAATGGGAGGATGGATAATCAACCTCTGATACAATTGATGTAGCCTACGAGTGATGGGTCAAAGACGCCTATGAGGTCACTATACTAAGGTACCACCTAGTGCATGTAGATGAGCTAAGGCTAACCAAGATAGGGTTGGTTAGGATTGAGCGTCCCAAGAAGAAATGAGTTCCTCACACCCAAAAGGTAGAGAAAAGGGTGTTTAGGCTAAGTAAAGGGAAGCTTGTAGTGCTCCTAAAGTATGAAGTGATCTATCCATACAATGGTATGTACATGACATTAAAGCCTACATCCTCAAGGAAATAGATTGAATGGGCATACTAATGCATACCTTGAAAAGCATTGTTACTCACTGGAGGATAATGCAAAGACCTAACTTTCCCATATAGTGAGATGTAAAGGTAGAAATATACACTAGGTTTGGCAAGAGTAATGAGGACTTGGACATACTTGCTTACTCTAACGTATCTGATCTAATCATGTATGTGTATCTATGTGAAGAAACATCGATTGTTTTGTGATGAGAATACACAAAGAGGCTTGTGGGTACATACCTTTTATAGGACCTTGAAAACATGGGCGTGAGCTTGGTACATTGATAATGAGACACACCCCAAGATAGGAAACTAATAAATACTCAAGGAGAGGTTCGTGCACACCTTCTCCTTTTCTTTGTAGAACTTAGAGCTACTGAAACCACTGCAACTCATTTTCAAGGCAGTGTTTGAGGACACTACAATCCTAAAAGAGCACCTTATGGAAATGTTCAAGCAGAAAATAATATCACTCCCAATATTATTTGAAAATATAGAAATTACTAGTGAATCCAATGAGGAAGATGACAAGACCTAAAAGGAGCACAATTGGAAGGCTCTAATAGGAAGGTAAAAACTTCTACACCTTATGGATGATAACACCCTAGATGAAGATGATCTGATCCATCTTTGAATTGAGATAATTGAGGGGATAAGGCAAGTTGAGGAGTCTCATTAGGAGAGGAATGGACCCTACCACATGCCACTCAAGACGACTAAAGTAGACATCAGCATAAAGGGCAAGTCAAAGATTACCACTATAGACACTTACTGGTCTAAGGTAGAGATGACATGAATTTTAGACCTCCTAAAGGTATTCTAGGACTTATTCTCACATAGATACTAGGACATGAAAGGTACTCACCTTTTCCTTGGAAAAATGAGCATCAAACAAGTGGACAATGTGAGGCCAATAAATAAGCACCCATATCAAATAAATCCCAATCTCTATGCCAAGGTAAAAATGAGGATTAATGAAAATTTGATGGCTAACATCATCTTCCTAGTAAAAGAATCTAAATGGGTGACCCTAATGGTCATCAACATCAAGAAGGATGGGTGCATATGGATCTGCATCCACTACATGTTGTTGAACACCACTTTCATCAATGATCCACTCCCAACCCCATTCACTAATGAGTTCTTGGATGGATTCATAGGCTAGGAAGTCTACACTTTCATTGATGTATTTTTGGGCTACTATTAGGTGCAAATCAAGGATGCAGATAAGTCCAAAACAAATTTTATGACTAAATGGGGTTGTTTTGCTTACTATGTGATGCCCTTTGGACTCAAAAATGCACTAATTGTATTCTCCAATGTAGTGATCACTGCTTTCAAGGACTTTATCCATAAGTTCTTCCAAGTGTATCTCGATGACTAGGACTATGTATGGTCTTGTAAAAGACCACTATGAAAATTTTCACCTCATGTTTGAGAGGTACATGCAGATCTAGATATCTTTGAATCTAAAGAAGTGCATCTTCACAACTCTATTTGGGAAATTGCTCAAGCACATCATCTATAAGGATGGTTTGCTTATTGATATAGTGAAGATAGCCATCATAATCCTACTCTAGACTCCCTCAATGAAAAATCACATTCATGCTTTTCTAGGTCATTATGGATACTATAGGAAGTTTATTTAGATCTATTCAAAGATCACAATGCCTCTAGAGGAGCTCTTACATAAGGATGGCCCATTATTTTGGGGTGAGGTGAAAGAAGAGGCCTTTAAAACACTAAAGCTAAAGTTGGTTGGCATGCCAATTTTGTAATTCCCAGATTAGACTACTCCTTTCCATGTCCACATCAATGCATTAGGATTTGTCATTGGTGCAATATTAGTGTAACCAGGTGAAGGCAAGATGGATCACCCTATCTCCTTTGCAAGTAAGAAATTAACATAGATAGATAAGAATTACACCACCACCAAGTATGAGGCACTGTAAATAGTTTATGCCTTATAAAAATTTAGGCAATATTTGTTGGCAACCCCATTCATCTTTTTTAATGATCACAAGGTGCTCAAATACCTCATGAATAATCCTATTTTACATAAGCACATATGTAGAAGGATTATTTTGTTCCAATAATTTTATTTTTTAGTTTTGGTTAAACTTGGAAAGCAAAACTTGGGGCTAAACCATTTATCCTACATAAATTATGGTGATACGATGGTGTTGATTGAGAATGACATGTCAAAACACATAGCTCTATAGATTATAATGCATCTATGAAGACTTAGCTAAGATTACCAATTTCCTAACATCTAGGCTTACACCCTAGAACTTGTCGATTAAGGAGAAAAAACAACTTGTGGTTCACACCACCCCCTTCTAACTCATTAAGGAGGAGATACACAAACTAAGTAGGGATGAAGTCCTATGATAGTATGTTTTGGAACATGAATGGGACTCTATCCTATAGGAAGCACATGAAGGGATTATAGGAGGCCATTATTCTAGAGATGCAATGACACGTAAGGTATTATAGTCAAGCTTTTGGTTTCCAAGCCTATTCCAAGATGCACACAAGTATGCTAAGGTATATTATGTATGCCAATTCACTAGAAAACCCAACCACTAGGATGAGATGCTATGCATTCCCATTCATTCCTAGGCACCATTCAAAAAATGGGCCATTGATTTTGTTGGGATAATTACTTCCATAGCATGTCGCATAGGTGCTAGATATATTCTAGTAGCCACTGACTATTGCATCAAATGGGCCAAAGTTGTGTTGACCAAATATTGCATAGTTGTAATAGGTGTGCACTTCATATGGGAGAAAATCATAAGATGATATGGGTACCTTTTAAGTTTGACTAGAGAGAGGGGCACTCATATCATCAATGAGATGGTGCACATCCTTTTGATTGAATACATGGTGGTGCACCATAAAACCACCCCTATCATCCACATGCCAATAGCATAACTGAATCATTTAAAAAGATCTTGGGAACGTGCCTAACAAATATATGTGACATTGGTAGTAAGGATTGGGATTATTGTGTATCAATGGTACTATGGGCATATCACATGACATACAAGTGCCTAAATAAGGCAACACCATTTCAACTGACATTTTGTCCTGAAGTAGTTCTACCCATGGAATTCATGGTGCCCTATTTATACATTGCATGGATTGGTCACTTAGATGACCAATAATCTTTGAGTGCAAGGTTAGAAGACTGGGAGTGCTTGGATGATAAGTGCACCCAAACCAAGTGGATTTAGTAGATTGAGAAGGCATGCCAGAAACACTAGCATGACAAGCATATCAAACACAAGGAGTTGACTAAAGGATCATTGGTGTTTCTCTATGATTCCAAGTACTCCAAGCACCTAAGAAAGTTACAAATATGGTGGATGGGCCCCTACATCATCCACCACATCTTGAAAATAGGTGCATGCAAGTTACGCACATTGATCAGTGAAATGTTCTTTGGGAATTTCAATGGAAACTAATTGAAGCCATATAGGTATTAGGATAGTGCTCATGCCATGGAAACTCTGAATTCTTGGTCACGTGTTAATTTGAATTTAAGCTGACTATAATAAAGTTTGACGCAAGCCAAACCATTCTTTTCTTTTTTTTGTTCCTTGTATAGTATACAGAGGTAGTGAGTAGTGTGCAAAGGCCACATGAACTTATGTGTTATCACTTCATGCATAATTCTATCGGGTGAGTCAAGTACTTGTGCCCATAAGTGTATGAGGCTAGACATCTAAGTAGTGGGTGTGTGATGCTTACCAAGCACAAGTAGAAGTTATCAAAGAGACATGTTCACAAGATGAATAGTGTAGGGCACTTAAAGGCCCAAGAATGAACCACTCTAGTGTTAATTTTGTTCTAGAATTGTAAGAAGGCACATCAATTGATCTAGCACCAGAGACCTGAGAGGCAAGTGAAGGTATTCAACAAGGTTGAGTGCATGGTAGGACGTGAAGATGCTCAACTGGGTTGAGTATAAAGAAGTAAGTGAAGACATACAATCTAAAAGTGCACAAGAAAATTAGGAGAGAAACAAAGTGTTGGAGGGCAAATGCAAGGGATTTATATGGGGTAGGATAGGCCAAAGCAAGATGATGTACCATAAATTGACCAAGGCAAAGAAGTGCATTTGAAATAAGAGCACAACTAAGAGAAAAATTGGAATCGATGAGGTTGAATCATACACATGTGAGGTGTTAGACCTAATTTAACCACAAGAAAGGTGAAATTCATGCCAAATATACATGTGTAGAAGGGAGTCATCTAATAAGTTGGCATCTACCCAAGAAGGAGTGGGAAGTAATTGTTTGAACCACACATCACTTCACCAAAAAATTTATTAAGAGCATTAAATGAGGCAATGGTGGTGGCACAAAGATATGAATTTAATTCATACAAAACAAAATATTTTTAAGGATCGCATAAATTTTTGCATTTTCTAAGAAATCAAGGCACCAATGCCATTAAGCCTACATTAATAATGGTGGTTGACAAGAGAAGGGTATAAATTGGTAAATGATAGAATTGTTTAGGTTACCAAGTTTAAGCAAATCTTAGACTTAGATCAATCCAAGTAAGAGATGAGAGAGCTAAAGATAAATAACTCTATTACAGTGAGAATTCAACCAATTCAGGCACTTAGAGTGAAAAGAAGCGCATTAAAAAGGAGTGAAATCATAGTGAGGCCAATGTGAAGGGTTGAAAAGAGAGAGTTATGTAGAGAACTAAGTTGAAGCAGGAAGTTATCACCCAAGTCACCATTAATGGCTATCAAATATTAGATATGAGAGAATAGTTACATATCCCATGACTGTAGAAGAACCATCCAACATTTGAGACTTTGAAAAACCACACCTCCCTAAATTCAATACAAGTCAATTCCTAATGGTGAAGAAGAGGAAGGCAACAAGCTCCATGTTGATACAACTAGAACCCAAAAGGGTGAAAATGATAGAGGAGACAAAGATTTCCAAGACTAATTCATAGCCCATCAAATCTATTAGCATTGTCATGATAGACACCAAGGTGCTAACCAAGATGTCATACCAATACATGCAGTATCCCCTAGAGGATCAAGTGGGGGAAATATAGTGCTCATTTATGCATAATTACCAGCTCAAAGAATACAACTATCAGACATCAAATCACTTTCAAGACTTGGTCAAGACTGGATGGTAGACATAGGGTGAAAGACGTTAGAGGGTGATGTCCTATTTAATATCTTGATTCTAGACAAGTTGGCTATTTCTGGTGCAACTCAACTCTAGGATTTGCCTTCATAAATCTAGAGGAATTTATCTAGTTCCTTCTCTCATGTGTCCATAAGGATCACATATATTTCATAGGATGGTACATAAAGATCTTTGTATAGATGATCAAAAGGATAACTAGGCTCCCAAACACTAGTAAAGACATCCATCAACTGATGGATGATAACAAAGAAGTGGAGCACATCAAAAAGCTCCTTAAATACTTCAAGGGGGTTTTGCATTCCCAATTAACAAGTGTGAGGACCCCAACATGAGGGTGGTAGCATGCCTTTTGAGATGCAAGTTATGTTTAGGTGATCGATGGATAGATGTGTCAAAGGTGTATCTCTATGTGGCCTATGACATGGCATAGGGTGTCCAATTCAATATCTCTAATCTCATCATGGAGGAATTGGTAAAGAATGGATTAGAGTACCAAAGTGGGGGTGCATCCTCAACTTGATCATGAGAGAGGAAATTGAGATCCCAAATGGAAGTGAGGATAATATGTGGGTATTCTCAGAACACCATGAATCACCCATATAGAATTATAAGGACTACACCTGCCCCACCACTTTCATCCCCAAATACAAGATTTACATAATGCATTGATGTGAAAAATATATAAAAGCCTTTGGACTGGAGTGGCACATTCACTAGGGGCTTCCCCAAAGCGTGTTCAAGATGAAATTTTTTGTTGTAATACATCACTATTACATCATGCGCTTGGTACTAAAGGATGAAAACAAGTCAATATGGTTGAATCTCCCCTTCACCTTCTCGATAGAATACTTTAGGGACATGTTGCATAGGATATTGAATGCACAAAATATGGACATTTTAGTTAAGGAACTAGATGTAAAAAGGTAAAGGTTGAGGCACATGTTCTCCCACATAGATATAAGAGCTATAGATGATGAAGAAGACACCTCAGATTAAATGGTTATTGATCCCATTCAATAGGTCACCATCATTGTCTTCATCCATAGACTTTACTATGAGATGAATCCATAGAATAAGGCTTCTAGTGCTAGATCAAGCATCGAGCAGAAGAAAGACCCCCCAGTTTAGATCAGGGATGAAGGAACCCTAACACCCATTGAAAAGAAGAATTTTACTAAGAAGAATAAATGGGAGACTTTAGAGTAAATATAATAATGGCTCAAGTTGAAGATCACTTCAAAATTCAAAACATCTCCTTCAACCTCTGCACTAAAACATGTGCACTTCATGTCAAAGACTTCCCCTAGTGTAGGGAAAATAAGAAGATGACTCCTCCTATGGTAAAAAGGATAGTCATGTCCAAGGAAGAGGAGGAAGATGAGTTGGAGGGAGAATAAGGTGTGATGGGCACCTACATTGTACCCAAGTATGAAGATTCCTTGTCAAGTGAACAAACCCCCTCCCTGCCACCTCAAACTGAGCTAGAGAAGTGACAATAGAGACTAAGGAAACTAGACCTTAATGAAGCTAAAATACATAGGGCACAAGAGATATGAGAACAAAAATAAGAAATGACTAAGGTAGGGGTACTAAAATAAGTCATTGAGATAGTGGAGGTTGAAGAGCAAAGAAAATAGGAAGAGCATAAGGTGCATATGGGAGAATGAAGTCAGGAAGGAGAAATAGGAAAAGAACCTGAGGAGGTAACCCATTCAGGCATGTCAATGGAAGAATAACTATAGAAACAATGGAAGGACATGGGCCTTGACCAAGGTAATATTAACTTGGTGCTAAGATTACACTAAAAGCATGAGGAAATGAAAACCAGGAACATGTCCCAAACTGAGATCAATTGGCTAGAGGCTAAGGAAATAAGAGAGAGAAAAGAAATGTGCAGTGCAAGCCATACAAAAGAAGGCCAAGAAAGAGAAGGCCCAAAGAGAGGGGGTAAAGATAAATTCCAAAGAAGAGAAGGCCAAGAGAAAGGAGAACAAGGAAAAAGTATCCTAGGAGGAAAGGGCAAGAATGATAAAGGAAAGAGAGGAGAAGATGTTTCCCACTAGCATAGAACCAAGGAAGGATAGAACATCAGAGACAACACCATGCACCTCCAAAAAAATAGTAGAAGAGGCTGCATAATAGGCATGTCCTGGCTCTAAAAGGGCACCTGAAGATAAAGAAGGTGATTTTAGCACCTTAGAAAAGAAAACAAAGATAGAGGTCCCATCAGGGCAAGAAGAGCAGAAGGATGGTGTGATGGAAGCTCACAGTAAAGAGCCTCTATAAGAGATAATAAAAGAGGGGGAAACTTCCACTATAGAAACCCTGTGAGAGAAAGAACATGATGGCAAGTTGAGTACCAAAGAAATAAAATAATTAGACAAGGGGGAGAAGCTTGAAGAAGAATAAGAAAAAGGAGAAGAAAAAGGTACTGGCACTAGCACTAGCACCAACGAGGAAGAAAATTTGGGTGAGGATGAGGAGTATGAACCAAGAAATAGGTAAAGGGAATAGTAGGAATTCAAGGAGGATGAGAAATTATACATGATGTCATGCATACCACTGAAGACTACCACAACCCTAACGTATCACCAGGTTTTTTGGGTGATGGATTGTTATATGGACAAGCCCAAATTTGAGGTTCTGACCAAAGCAATCTAGAGTGCCAAGAAGCCAAAATAAGGGAATAAATACCAACTCCTCAATCCTTATGCTATGAAACCCATGCACTCAACCAATGCCTTGATTAAGATGGCCTCTATAGTATCATGTAAGAACATCATCAATGATGTTCGTGCATATAGCTGGAAGAAGATAGAAAAAAATGCTGAAAAAGATCTTAAGGCAACAAATCTCAAGCTTCAACAGCTAGTGGAGTGCATAGAAGAGGTAGATCCATCCCTCTTGGATGTTGTGGATACCTTAGAGATGAAGGAAGTGGACCAAGTCTACATGCTTGTGGAGCATATGCTCCCTAAGATAAGGTCAGAATTCAAGGAGCAATAAGACCCTTGTGAGGCCTTGTAAGGAGAATTGAACAAAAAGTTGGATGTGGTGGAATACCTCTTTGCCACACTTTCAGAAGGAATAGAAGAAGTAGATGTTATATTTTTTAACTTCACCAACCAAGTAGTAGTCATTGATGCATTCCTTAAGAAGGTAAAGGAGGAAAAGGATGCTTTGTTCCAACACTCCTTCACGATAACTAGGACCGAGTGCATTAAAGTAATGATAAAGGTTAACTCCTTAAGTTCTCAATTGAAAACTCAAGAGCAAGAATTAGAGGTGGTCTTCCATACCTTCCAAACAAAGTCTAGTGAGTAGGGAGAGATCTTGGATGGTGGGGTGAAGCGTGTGAAAGAAAGGCTTGAAGCCTTTAGAAAGGAAATGGAAAGCACATATGTATTTGCTCTTGAGGTTGCATCCACTAAAGTAGATGGTGTTATTAAATAAATTAAGGGCACTATCCAATGTTTTAAGAATTTAAAGGTAGACTTAGAGTAGGGTGCACCCAAGTTTTACATACCTAAGTTACTAAAAGACTAGTCTAGGATGGACTAGCAATTTTATATGGGGTAAAATGTTGGGTGGGCTTTTATAGAAACTAAATGGACCACACAAACTAGACCTATCTCGGTGTGAGACAACTGTTGGAGTGGTTGCTCTTTTTTTGTACATTTTGGTGCCATCTAGAGGAGTCTCTAAGGATCTTATGCCAGCTAGTAGGCATTTACATGGCACTAAATTTCAAAGGACATCCCTACCAAAATTTATATGTGGTAGCTCGAGAAGCATGGATGTCAAAAAAGTAGAACAAGTGAGATAGTGACCCCCCAGTGATAGCTCATCATACAATGTGCACTCATCTAACTTGGGCAGCGTAGTGGAGCCAATAGACTCATGCCAGCTCATCACTTGGCACACACCCATCCAACCTACAAGGAGAGGCCTAATTTCCTATAAAAGAAGGCTTATATTTGAAGATCAAGAGGATGAGACTAAGGTAACCAAGCTATATAAAAATAAAGAGCCAACCTAAGTATTTGTATTCTGTATATGATAGATTAGGTATTTGAATGTATATCCCAAGCTCACTTGTTAGCCTTTAGGCATGAGGAGCGATAGGAAAGAGTATATGTTCTGAGTTATATATCTTAATATATATGCTAAACTATATAGTTAATGAAGCATGTGGTTGAAGAAATAATGTGTCGATTCTTGCAATATAGATAACACATTATCATGTTATGTCTTGGTTTTATAATAGCAATGATATAGTTCTTTACTTGAATATATTATGATATCGAAGTTTATCACTAGTCGCTAATGGCATCCTTGTACCATATAGTGACTTTGGCCTACCTAAAATAGATTAATTTTTGGAACCAAAATGCACTAAGGCTCTAAGACCTACACCTAAAGCATTACTCTAAGGATGAGCATTTGAACCCAAGCCATCCTTATGACTTGTCTAAGTAATCAAATGGCTAGATACTAGTTATTCCCATGGCTTGCACCACTAAGAGCCCTGCCTAGCTAGTTATGGACTTGCACCTTAGGACTTGTGTCCTTGAGAAGGCTTGCACCTAATGAAACTCCCCTAAATAGCCTAGCACTAGCAATCTACCTAAACCCACCTTATCGATGACTAATTCCCTTAGAACCCCAAATTGCACCATGTTGTACCAATCCCAATACAAGCCTGGTCTCTTCATTTTTGCACTTTGGGTGAGCACACAAGGCTTACACCTTATGTGAAATTGATGTCAGCGTAATAGCATGTTAAATGTTATGCACTAGACCCTTCTATGCTCGTCCCTAGCTCCATCAGGTCTAGAACTGACTTAGTTTGATAGCTAAGAGCATGACCAAGCACAAAATCTACCCTAGTGAACTTTTATACAACATTATTATAGATATACTACTTAACCTCTATGAGCATTCTAAGCAAAGCCATAGTATAGATTTAGATCATATAATTTTATCAATCCAGGATATAATATTAATCAAACAAGAGTATGGTAACATTCTATAGAAATGTCTATCTTTGCTATTATTTTCACAAATGTAAAGGATATACCAAAAACAATAAAACTCAATTCAATTAATTTAACATAGATTAGAGGATCAAAATAAGGTTGTGAAACAATCATCTCATAATCTTAGCCTTATGTTGCATGATCATAATCTTTATTAATAATGGGTCAAAATTGCATGAATAAGATCCTCTATAATAAAATTTGTTTAAAAGGATGAAATTGTTATATTTTACAAGGTATCTCATATATAGGCACACATTACGATGCCTATTTTACATGAGATAGGCTATTTATTTCAGACTCACCCAACAACCTAGATACATTGAATATGGGCACATTGGCCAAAGAATATGAGGGTAAACCATTTGCCTTGTTACATATTAATGTCATTATTAGTACCACAAAATGTACCAAGCATTTAATATTCATTTAAATAAATAGTTAAAGCATGTCAATTTTATAACAAAAACTTCAAATTAAGCATTGGTGTATTATCTATATAAAACTTAGTGATTTTGTATTGTAATCACACATTATCTTTTCAGGGCTTTAGAGAATATGATATGAATGTGAATAAACGGTTTAGTTGTGTTACATTAAATATCTTAGAAGGACTACCATTCCTAAGTATATTTACTATATCTTACTAAACCGAGTATACATAGCATTTCAACATTGATTTCAGATCAAGGGCAACACTAAGAAAGATATCCCAACTCTTATTAGGTTCTCACAATAATGATGCTCATGCATTTAAACTATAAGTCACAATTCTCATAAGGATCCCTTTATAATCACACTAATTTTTTAACTGTACACTCAAGCTTATAATGCCACTCGAGTTAACCATAATACAGAAATCCAAGGCAAAAAATAAAGTTCCACTGAACATCATTGTGTTTATAATAGAGACTCAATGTTTGACTATTAAGATCCAACATTTCCTATAAATGGCTCAATATTTCAAAAATGCCTCAATGCTTCAATATTATTATTTAAAACATAGGCCAATATCAATTAGAAATGCAGCACTTAGTGTATATAATGAAGACCAAATTCTTAATATCGCTAAGGTATTTACTTTCAAAAATAAAAGTATAACCTATAGCCATGTATTTATATTTTGTGCAAGGCTCATAAGGTTTCACACTCAAAGTTTCCTTGGTTGAAGATAATTAAATACTACATAAACCTAAGCAACAAAGATCCCAATTTGGATTGACATTCCATTATCTAAACTCGAGCATTATATATTTTATTTAAGGGTTTCTGTATTGGAATCATATTATCCTCCTCCATAGGATAGCACATGTTATTAAATAGTCTTGTCCTTATTTTATAAAATCTAATTTCCCAACATAGATAACTTCAAATTATAGATGTATAAAAAAAAATCCAGGTAGTAATTTGAATTAGTTCCATTTTTATACACCTACGGATGGAAACCAGATCGATCCCTAAATTCATAAAAATTTAGTCTTAATTATATAAATGAAACCCTTAACATTCCATGCATAATTTAAAATACAATACCTACCTAGTCAAGATATTGAAAATGTTAGAATGGGATGCCAATGACTTCGAAGTTTCAAACACCTCCCTTTTCAATCTTTGTCTTATTCTCTCCATCCGTACCTTTCTTCATTTTCTTTTGCTACCCTTTTTTTTTAACTATGTTTTCTTTTCCCTTCTTTTATAATGATTTATACTATCTCTTTTTCTTTAGCGTTTTAATTCAAAATTTAATTCCATTACTTAAATTGAGTTCCTTTTTATTTTCTTAAATCATGCATGTTTAAATCCTTGTCATCAAGGTCATGTTAATTATTAGTTTAAGTCCTCATTTTAATGATAATTTTTAAAACCTTGAATACTTAATGCAATTCATGTATTGGAATTTGGGACTTAAGTTAGCTTTATCTTTTATAATTAAATTTTTTTTAATAAATAAGCCATTCTTATTCGAAGTTGAATTCATGTAATGACTAGTTAAGTATACCAATTGTTTGACAAATATAAAGTTAACTAATACTTTGAAAATCATTTAAAAATAGATTTACTATCTAAACACTACAACATTTCACTAGGGTAGTCCACGTAGGGAAGTTAGCTTTTTAATTTATCAAACTAGTCTATTTACTAGTTTAAACTAAGGATTGCCTAAGTTATTATCAGTTTTGACCAACTATAAATATATTAAATGTTAGCATAATAATAATTTCCAAACCTCACCGATGAGATGGGGGTGAATTAGTAAATAAACTTGATTGTTTTATGCACCACCCAGGTTCAAATCTTGGAGGTATTGGAAGGTTGTTTGTGGTCATGTTAGTGGTATTCGTTGGTTGTGACAGTATTATTGGTATTGGTCTATTATGGCCGTTGATGTAACTAATTGTTTCTCCAGTCAAAATATTTGTACCTGTCTAAAAAAATAATTTCCAAACCTATATTTCACATATTATAATGTTATATCTATGAATTTTTTTGTCAAATATACTATAGAGATTATTTTATTGCTTTTTCTAAAATAATGAAATAAATAGTACATAATACTAGTTTTCTTAGTAATAATTTCACACAAACACAACAACCACAAAGCAATCATCATTCAAAATTAACTGTAAGCTATACATAAACTAAAATATGATCACTACAAAATTATTCAAGCACTCATAACCATACTAACTAGCTAACTAGATCAACTAAAGAGTTAACAAATTATTCTATTGTAATTTGTGAGTTTGGGTCATGAGCAATTCCTCTGACATCCCCTCAATCATCCCATCTATTCCATCTTCTCTGATGATGCTCTCCCTCATCATGCTCTGAGAGAAGGATCAATCCTACAACCACATTGCAATAAGTATGTAGTTAATTTGAGTCATCATATATAACAACCAATGATGTAAAACATGCATCCACCATGTACAGAATAAGAAAGTATAGCTATCATATCATATAAATTAAACACAATATCACCATCCCATATATATATATATATATATATATATATATATATATATATATATATCATAAGCTCAAATCAAGGCAATAATAATAAGATAATAACCATATTAATCCATGGATTTAATTTATAAAACTTAGGGTGAAATTGGGATGTGACATTGTGAGTAAGCTAAGCCATACTCTCACCGTTTTCCGAGTTAACCCACTCTACATTTGATAATCTTTCATTACATTGAGCTACCAAAACCTTAAAACATTTAAAATAGTTTGAAAACCCCTAAATTTTGAAAATCCTAAAAACAACTTAAAAATAACAAAAGTTCCACAAAAAGGGCTTAAAATCTCCATGAGGGATATTAATCCACAAAATTTCTTCTTGTTTTGTCATCATGTTTGCTTATGGCCTTTGGCTTTGTTTTAGATGACACGGTTTACTATATTTACTAGGTGGGAACCCCTTATCCAGCCATGACCATTTTCATTTGGATTTACCATTTTTTGATAGTGTTCCCTCCCGTTTCTGGGATAACTACATCGGCCTGAGGTCCACATAGACTATGTAGGCAGTGCTTGGATGTATGGGGCATATTAAGTTAGCTTAGCTAGTTTTACTAACAATTGCAATGTCATTTTATGTGTTTTATCTTTTCCTATTCTTTTTTAATCAAATCTCTTACTTATCATCATTTTTGTTCTATCTCATATCACTAAGAGAACAAAAATTATCCTAAAGTCCATAGAACTATGTAAGTAGCGTCTACTTGTTTGGGGCATTTAGAATCAACTCAGCCACCCCTTCCTTTTTCTTATAATCCCCCAAATCATTATCTTATCATGCCAGTTACCCAGGTATCCAAGATTACTACCTTAGATTCACACATGCATAAATGATTCACTAACTATTTATTTTATGGTGTGTTTATTTATCATGATTATCTTTGATTATTTTTAGTGCATTTTTGTGAACAACTAGATTCTTTTTATTACTTTTCTTTCAGTTTGTGTTTTCTTATTTATTTTTCTTATTTGATTGTTTCCCTTTTTTTTGTCACCTCAACTTAGTCCACTTTGTTGGCAGGGTCATCATCATGGTTTTTCTTGTTATGCAATTGTACTTGAGTCCATCCATGGGCATATTGATAACATTGTCATCATGGTTTTTATCACTGGTGAATTATTGTAAATTGACTATTGGATCAAGGGTTAATCTTTATACACATTGTGGCTTGGTCCTTATGGTGTTTTATATCATGGTGCATACCATTTGGTGTTATATTAAAAATAAATATGTTAAAAATATAACTGATAATACTACAACATGATCTCTCCTTATCTATTATCCCCCAACTAATTCATCTAACTATCTAGTCATCATTTCTCATAATGAAAATATACCCTATTAGAGAAAAATATTGAGACCAATCAATGATCAAATTCACCCTATTGGGGTACCTTCTTGTATATATGATCAAATTTTCCCTATTGGGGTACATTATTATGATCAAATCTTGTTTCTTCCTCTCTCTTTTGGGGGCCCATATTTTTCAACTATTTCCCCAAACATCCCCTCGAGATGGCATCCATGGATAATTAAGCACCCTTTGGGGCATCAATCTGATTTTACTCACTCATAAAATTTCTAAACAAAATATTAAAGACATCATTCTTTAAGCATTATTAATTTTTTCTTGACGATTATTTCAATCTTTGAAAAGATGTTATTGTGCCTAGTGTCTCACAATGCCTTCTCAAATAAGGTCAAAATATAGACACTTCATTGTAACCACGTTTATGTATAAACTATGTTTATAATGATTTTTCACAATCACATCTAAGTTTAACCAGAAATATCCAATTGGACCTAATTTACCTATACAACTATTATTTTAAACAAAATCATAATGCTACATCCCTAATTGGGGTAATGGATCATTTTGCATCATTTATCTTGTTTAGTGCACCAAAATTAAATCATCCCTTTGTAAGTGTCTTCGTAGGGAAAATAAGTGAATATTGATTGGCAAATAAATATTACATAGCTTTAACTTTATTCTAATTACCAATTAATCACCTTGATTAATTATCCTAATCATTCCTCTAAAAGAAAAATCCATGAATTTGAATTATCTGATTTTCCTAAAAATAAAATTGAATTATGGCCTCACATAGGTGATGCCATAGGGGTAAGTCAATGGAGAGGAGTGTGAGAAAGGTGGCTTATGACATGACCACTTACACACACTCTTACATTTCTTACACCCCTCTTATACACTCTTCCCCTCTTACACACTCAAGAGGAAAAATGACTGTAGTTTCTTCTAATGTGCCTTCCATACTCTAAAAAGGCCTTAAATGTCATATTTTACACATTATAAAGGTGTAATCATCGATTTTAGGATTGATCCTCAACCCTCCATCTTAAGCTGAGATGAATGGTCCATATCGGTTTAGGAAATCTATAAATAGAACCCTTTCACCTGTCATTTCATCAAGCTTCTTAATGTAAACTCAATCTACTATAATATTCAAATAAGTATAGACAAGGAGAGGTGCTTTCCACATAAGGAAACAAGCATCAATGAAGACTTCTACAATTTGAGCTCAATAGTTTTAGAATGATTTTAAAACATATCTTGAAGGTAGGTAATAGTGTTATTTTTATCTTTCCAATTTATATTTCTTTTTTGTTAAACACATAGCTCAACCTATTGATTAGGCTTGAGAATTTATGTCTTCAAGTTGTTTTGGATTTATTCACTAACAATTGAGTAACCCCTCTTGTATTATTGATCTACATTTACTATTATAGGATCACACCTATTAATGATACTTTGTATTTTATTCTTTAAATACAAATAATTATTTTTATGATGCCCATAAAATCTATAATATGTTGCAATAGTATTTTGATCTTCTTAGATGAGGCATGGAAAGTAATATAATCAACTTGTTTTGAATAATTCCTCTTATAAACTTGATTTGACTCTTGTTATCCTTTTGTATTCCTTTTGAAGTATTAAGTATAGATGCATGTAACACATAATATCTAGATGTTAGATACATTATTAAGACTAGCATATTCTATATTCTTTGTACATTTATTGTTATTTTCAAGTGATATGATCTTTGAACTGAAATATTGATTTTGATTTTTTAATTCTTCTATTGAATTTTGCATAGTTATGATTTAATCTTGAAAGTATACTCAAGCGCAAGAATTATGGATATCTTATTGAATGTGCTTTAAAAATCCAACATGAGGAGGTGTGGGAGAAAGAAGGATAGGTTCTTCCTTTAGATTGATAGGTTCATAGATTATATAGGATTTACTTTCTTCTTGTTAATTAATAACATTGAAATAATTAGTGTAATATGAATTTTGATCTTATTGGATTAAATCATGTAATTTAAAAATCCAAAACATCAAACTACGTAAGTAAGATCTAGAACCATTGGAATCAAATGCAAATAGCTGAATAAATTATTCAAACCTACACTCAAATCCTAAAACTAATAGCTCCAAACCATGATCAAATAGATAAAAGACAAGAGAATTGGATTGAGATTACCTTAGACTCATAATTTTGACATTAAGATTGTTTGATCATGGATGTTGATGATGGATTCAAGGATGCTTGTGATTGATCATATGGACGTGAAGACTTCCCTTAGATTTCTAGTTACTTTAGTCATGGAGAAATGGCTTATTTATATATGAAATGGAGGGAAGAATCAATGACTAGAATTCAATCTTGGGCCATTGATATCAATGGTTAGATAATTTCCAAGTAACTTTAAATTCCTTGGGAACCTCTATAATATAGGCTTCTAAAGGGGGAAGGCTAGGTTAGAGAGAAATATATAGTTGGAGGATTATAGAATATTCTTAGGGATTAATTAGGATTAGGTAGTGAATTAGATAAGGATTAGGTGGATGATTAGGGACTGGGGGTGTACGAGAGCCTAGGAGTAGGTTAGTATAGGTGGGTAGGTGGATCATGAAAATTTAAAACTCCTAAATAATAAATAAGATAGATTTAGGATAAGATAAGACATGATTAGATAAATTAATACATTGGTGGGGTGGAATAAAGGTTAGTAAATGAATAAATATGAAGATGGATATTAGATAAATGATTAGAAAGAGGATAACTGAGATAAGCAGAATAAGTATCAACTAATACGAATATTAGTGAGATTAAATGAAGCAATTGGATTTGGGTGCATACATTTTTCCCTCTTTGAAAGGGCATTGTGAGTGGATGAAGTAGAGGGAGTAATGGTCTTTAAAATAAAAACCATTTCATAGATGAATATTAGTAGATGATGTTAGTGGATATGATTGATGCCACCTCAAGGGGACATGTGGGGAAGAATAAGATAGATGGCCACTCAAAAGAAGAATCAATGGTTGGGATGTGATGGATAGATAATGGGATGGGATGTGAGATGTTGAGATAGATTAAGAAGAATATGAATTTTACTTGAGCATTGAGATATATATTGATGATGCCCCTAGTAAAGACATTTGCATAGGGAGGGATAATTGCCTATGTTACGGTTGTCAACACATCCCAAGGGGATATCAACCATAACATGATGATGATAAGACAAAAGGCTATAATATTTTGACATATCCCAAGTAAGGAAACATGCAAGGGAGATATTTTAGCCAGGATAAGACAAGGATTAGTTAATATTGAGGATTATAGCTCAAGGTTGTAGTCAAATGATATGATGAAAGAGATGAAAAAGAGGAATGATATGATCGAGTAGCTAGAATTGGATTGAAATACAATCAAAATAATGAGCCATAATATAAAAATAATGCCCCTTATAAGGACACATGCAAGGGATAAATATATGAAGTTAAATTGACCAATCAGTGATTGATGAAAGAAAAGATGGATGTTGTGATATGTCGAGCCCAATCAAAAAGTATGGGTGGTTGATGAAAGGATTAGGGAGAAGACTATGAGGATGGTGATTGATCAATAGATGGATTGATTAATGATTGATATTATAGTTTAAATATTTTTGTTGATGAAAGACATAAATATAATGAGGAATAGGAGATATGTGATGATGGATGATGAGGAAAGAGGTGAGAGTGGTCAAGTTATCCTTAGGCACTGAAAAGTGGCCAAGTTTTGCCTACATAGTTTGAAAATCCCTTAGGCCAATGTAGTTTTGACTTTTTGATAAACAATAATTGATGGATTAAATTATGATGATGAGGAGGATTATTAATTAGAGGATGATGTTAATGATTAGAGGATATGAATCAGATGATGAGATAAGGATAAAATATTAAATGTTAGTCAAATGGGTCACAGGGATTAGATTCAGAAGGATGATTAGATGATTAGATAAATGATGAGGGTGTAGAAGATCAATACATCATAGCTATCATAAGACTCATCATAATATAAGTAATCTGATATAGCTATCATAAAGCCAATGTAGTAGGAAGTTTGAGCTATTGGATTAAATCATGAAATTTAAAAACCCAAAACATCAAACTACCTAATAGAAAGGATTATGGAAATAAATCAGAATCATGGGATAAACCTTACCAATCCTTTTTTTTAGCTACCCTCCTTCCAAGATGTTTAAATAGATAGTTGATTGCTATAGACTCAAAAAGTTGACATTATGTTGGCATGATCAAGGATGTTGATGATGGATTAGATTGGAATGGAGATTCTAGATAGCTTCAATAGTTGGTTTCTAGTTAGCTTCCATGAAGGAGTGGCTTTCTTATATATAATATGAAGGGAAGGATTAATGGATATAATTTAATATTAGGCTATTAGGATCAATGGTTAGGGAATTTCTAAGGAATTTTTAATTTCTTGGAAGCCTCTAGAATAGAGGCTTCTATAAGGGGAAGGCTAGGTTAAAGAGGATTCTAGAATTAAAGGATTCTCGAATCCTCTTAAGGATTAATTAAGATTAGGTAGGGGATTAGATAGGGATTAGGTGGGTGATTACAAACTATGGGTGTAGGAAAGCCTAAGAGTAGTCTTGATAGGTGGGTAGGTGGGCCATGGGAATTTAATATTCTCAAATAACAGATAAGTGGGATTAAGATGAGATAATGGGGATTTAAGAAAATTAATGAAGTGAGATAGGACTAAAGTTAGTAAATGAAGAGGAATAAAGGGGGATAAATGATTAGGATTAGGTTAATCAGGTGATATTAGGACATAATTAGAGGGAATAAGTAATATTAGATGGAATAGGTGAAATTACTATCGATTAATAGGAATATTAGAGACATTAAATGAATTGAGTGAATTTAGGTGCATGCATTTTCCCCCTCTTTGAAAGGGCATTGTGATTGAAGTGAAGTGGAAGGAGTCATGGATAAGTGTTATTACATGATGTTATTGGATATGATACCCCATCAAGAGTACATGCGAATAAGAATGAGATGGATAACCATTCGAAAGAAGAAACAAGGGGTGGGATGCAATAGATAGATGAGGGGATGGGATGTGATATGTGAGATAGAAGATGAACAAGATGAACTCAACCTAATTAAGGAGATATAAAGTGATTATTCCATTAGAAAAGACATATGCACATGGAGTAGAGATGATGTTATCATGATTGTTGACACATCCCAAGGGTGAATCAACTATAACATGAGGATGATAGGATTAAAAGACTGCAAGCTTTTAACATAGCCCAAGAAAGGATGCATGTAAGGGAGAGCTATAAGGAAGGATATAAAATTATGTGCTGATGAGTGTAGCTTAAATCTAAAGTCAAGTGGTATGATGAAGGAGAAGGATATGATCTAGTGACCAAAAGACATTGGGGATAACTAGATTGCAATGCATCAAATCAATGAGCCATCATATGATGATAAAGTTATGGATCATGACATGCCCCAATTGAGGGAGCAAACTATAAATTTTAAATGATTAATTGACCAATCAGTGATAATGGATAAAAATGTATAAAATAAAAATTTGGTAACTTATCAAGCTTAATCGACAGGTGTGGGTGATTGACTAAAAGGTTAGGGAAATGATTATGGGGATGGTGATTGATCAATAGACTAATTGATTAAGGATTGATATTATAGCTCAAGGATTTAACTGATGCAAGATGAGAGGATGAAGGAAGACAAGATGTGACAATTAATGATGGGGGAAGAGGAGAGAGTGGCCGAGCTAACCCGGAGCACACCATGTGACTAAGTGTTGCCTACATAATCTGAAAAGACCTCAGGCCAATGTAGTTTAGATTCAGGGATAAATGATAATTGATGGGGTGGAAGATAATGATTTTGATGGTGATTAGTGATTAGAGGATAAAATATTGGATGTTATTCAGATGATTTGAGAGCATTAGATCAATGATGAGAAATAAGGATGATCAGATGATTAGATAAATGATGAAGGTGTATATGATTAAGCCATAATAGTTATCATAAGGATCATTATAGTCTAAAAAATATGATAAATATAACACCTAGTAGTTTGACCCATGATATAAGTTTGACCAAGGGGTTTTTGTGCTAAAGTGTGTGATGGGTAAAATAGTGAACTCTGTATCATTGAGGGCACTTAAAAGCATTATTGTAGCTTGGGTGACCTCATAGAATCCTCATTCATTGCCCAATAGACAAAAAAGAGGTGATGCAACACAAGCTAAAAAGACAAAGGCAATCTAATATTTACATGATAAAAGACAAGCAAAAAATTTAAACAAAATGGATAAGTATCTACATGCAGTGTCACAATGTCTTGTCAAATGATGGGATGAGTGATTAGGGGATGACTAGGATGATCATGATGTGATTGTACATTTAAGATAGACATGGATTTAGAATAGACTAATAACGATGATTAAGATTAGGACTTGGGTAAGGATATGGATGTGGATGTGGATTTTGAGCTAGGGGAGGGACTTAGATGAGGACTTGGATATGGGGTCTTGGATTTATATTAGGCTAAGGATTTAGAGATTTTATATGAGAGGCATAAGACTGATCAAGCAAAAGTGAGATTAGGTCAATGTTGGCTCGATATAGACTATATTTTTCCCCTAGTTTAGAATAAGAAGATGGATGGATTGATGTCCATGTAACCTTTATTGACTCTAGATTTAAAGTGCTCTGGACATTTTAACTAGGTGTCTTTGTATCCCCTACAAGGGACAATGTTACCCAGAGATTTGAGATATGGTATGGATGGGAGTATGTCATGATTATGATGATGAGATATAGGATGTGAATGAGGAATATGATCAAGATGATCATATGATGGGATGGGGAGTGGAAATGGGGTTTGACAGTCATATACACCATTAGATATGGTGAAGGGGATTCATTAAATTGGTACCAGAATATGAAGGGATCCAAGACCTTTTGATTTCTTGATTATTTTATCCAAACATTAAGAGGATGGTCAGCCATATGATTATTAATTTTGACTTTATTTTAATTTTTTGAGTGGGTTTGACTTTGACTTCCCCCTGGTGCAAGGTTTTGGGCTTCAACAGAGTGATTTTGATGTGTATAGACCCCTAGCACTTCAAGGATATCTGTACTAGGGGATGAGTATTTATGACTTGGCTGATTATAAGACTCATTTTGACTTTGATTTGGATCATAGTGGGCTTTATTATTTGATAGGATTAACTGATTATGGGCTTGGATCCTTGTTTATTCAGCACATGATATTGTATGCAAAAGGGTATCCAATTATGCATGTTTCTGTTGATCCCCTTCATGGAGTGGGATGTAGGGATTATGGAGGCAAGGTGGATGATTAATGTTGTGTGATGGGTAAAGGGGATAATGGGAAGCATAGTCCTCATAAAGGTTACTAGGATCCCTAGCCTCAATGTCAGAGAAGGTGTCCTTAAGAATCTCAAAAATATCACTAAGACTTTATGTAGGACACTTATCTGAGGTAGGATCATATCCTTTTTTACTATATTTGATAGATAAATCTTGTAAAAACTTTGTTATGACTTCATCATCCTGAATGGGATCTAAAGGTATGTCTAGTGATTGATTATCATCCAAATTATGAGTATATTTAAAAGAATAGGCATTATCAAGATCTGTTGCAATATTTATGAGGGATGATATTTGAATGAGGAATCTGATTCAGATACTAGTGTTGAACATGATCTTGATATGGATAAGACTTATATTGACTCTGATGTTGACTTTAATGTACATAATGCAATGTTTCTAGTAGAAGAGTGATTATCCATAAGTGACCTCTCAATGTGGGGTTTTTGATATGATGGGTGAGAGGAAGATGATGGAGGAACAATGGATTCGGTAAAGATAGGTCCATAGAAATAATCATGAGAGATGGGAAGACTCAGAGTATGGGAAATAAACTTGTCTTTGATGGATGATTTATCAAATATGGGAGGACCATGGAAGAGGGATGCGATGTCTTGACATTGGCTTAGAAGGGTAAGGGCTTGAACATGATCGATAATGGAATCTTAGCATCCCTCTGCTTGTTCACCTAGGGATATAGACTCATCTATTTTATCCTTGATTTTTATGTCACCATTATTAATTAATTTTTTTATATAGTCTCTAAAATTATGACATCTATTAATAGAATGTCTAGGTTCTTGATGGTATACATAAAATTTTGTTGCTTAATACCAGGAGGGCATGCACTTGGAAAAATCTAGAGGTCATGTTTGAGGGTGGACAATCATGCCTATGAACCTCAATTTCCAGAATAGGACTTCTAGGGATATTGGCAGAGGGGTATAAGGACCCACTTCACTTTTTGACATGGATGTGTAATTATTGGACTTTAGATCATATGGTTGTTGACGTGACTGGGTGGATGGACTAGTAGTAGATGAGGTAGCCAGGATAAGATTCCTTTTGCTAGTAGATGAAGGGGTAGATGACTACCTATGACTCATAGATGGAGGATTGGAATAGGATTGGTTATCATAATAATTATATGGGGATAAGGTTTGATTAAGGACAAGTTTGGGAGGTGACTTTAGGCTTACAGGCTTAAAATCATTGGGAAGGAGGGCACACATCTCCAATAGCCATAAGAGGAATTAATCTTTATTAGCCAAGATGTTTTTCTTGAATAGGGCAACCTCATTACTTATAGAGTGAGATCTATGATTATGAATGGATGATGAGGTTAAACTTGATGAGTTAGGGGATTATGGATGGGGAAGGATGCAGTACATTGGTTTGGGTCAAATGGGATCAAGGTCAGAAGGTAAGCAAGCACCCATTTCTAGAGCTTGAAAAAAGACTTCATCCCTATTGGCCAAGATGTATTAGTCAAAAAATTGGGTCCAAATCTATGGGGATGGATGATAAAAGATGGATGATGAATGGAGTCGATGTGGAGGTAGACTAAGGATTAGATATGGATTCTTGAACAAATTAGGTCTGAATGATTGAGCTAGTATGAAAGGTAATGATGAGGATGAGGGTCTAGGGGCAGCGGGAGGTTCGAAATGACTCAAAATTCACCGGGATGATAAGGTTTGATTAGATGACAAAGAAATCAAGATAAAACTAGATTAATATATGTACAAGAGTAAGGATGTACAAGATATGATTAAGGATGAATGTACAAGATGACTAAAACTATACAAAATGGGGATAAGTATATATAATGAGGATATACAAGATGATGATATAGAGAACCTAGATAATCATGGTGAAAAGTTGACTTAGTTCACAAATAACACAGGTCTAACATGACACACACTTAAGAAAGTAGACCATAATCCTAAGATTAGTAAACTAATGGGTGTATAACTCGATGACCGTACCATCTAATAGCTTTGTGAGTGAGGATATAGGCTAGTGATTTATCATAGTATTGACCAAACCCTCTTAACCCCATATGCACATGACAATCACTTGGGAGCTGATATTGACTCTGACATTAAATTGCTTGTTGTGGCTGAAAGGTCCTATGCTAGGTTGAACAAGCTATCTAGGGGCATCCCTAATATATGCTAGGTATAATGGGGCCCAAGTGTGTGTAGGGTATTATCTAATTCATGGTTCAGAGAATTAACTCTTCCCTTTCATAGATGACCTATATGGGGTCAATTATTTATCCTAGAGATAGTTGTCCCTCATATTTATACTCCATCAAAACATGTAGTGTGGATTAGTACATGGTGGTGAAATCCATAGTCATTATCTCTCTAGGACTATGAAAAGTGTGTGGGTGTCAATTTCATATCATGTTACCCCTAGAAAAGAAAAATGAGAGGGTTTATTAGTGGTTTTTTATCCTCTAAAAATATTTACAAGGATACGAGGAGAGCATACACCACTATAGCCCTCAAATCATAAACATGGCAACCAAAAAGAGATTAATCAACCAATTAATTAGATGTGAGATATATACAAGATGCAAGAATAAAGAAGAATATGCAACATAATTTAGACCAAGTAATTAAAATGATCAAAACTCTTAGACAAATGAAATGATTCTTAAGATGCCAAAATGTCTTTGATATGTACCCTTCAAGAAAATGATTAGTAGCTTTAAGTGGCACTTTTAAAGAGGCAACCTACAAGATAATGATTAGTAGTTTTGATTAATAATATTGAGGGGTAACCTGTAAGACAAAGATTTATACCAAGATATGACCTAAAAAAATATGATGTTAGCAAGACAAAATAAATTCTAGATTCACCCCTGTAAGAGACAAAAGGTTAGTCTAATAGGCCTTAAGAAAAACCACTAAAAAAATCATGATTTGGCACAATAATTTCTTTAGGTGAGTAGGCCACGATGTAGGGGTCTAGGGGTGGCATCCCCTAGTAGGTTCAAGAGGTAGTGCCCTTTATCAGTTTAAGGATAGGATCCCCTTGCAGGGTCTAGGGGCAGCGGGAGGTTCAAAATGACTCAAAATTCACCAAAAATGAGTTTAAAAATGCACTCAAAAAGGATAATTTTGAAGGCAAAACAAGGGGAAAATCTCAACCTTAGACTAAAATGTCACAACTACCAAGAAAAACCATTGGTTTTGAGTTAAAAAATTTCCACAAATAGTTAACCATGATGGTCAACCAAATAATTAATGCAAAACCATGACTGTTAGATCAATATCATGATTGTTACAATGATGTCATGATTTCAAGATTAATGATTTTGTGATAAAGCATAAAACCTTAAATAAATTATTTTTGACAAAAACAGATGCTCAAACAAATTATGACTGGTTACCTAGATGCCTAAAATGCCTATTCACAGATAATCATGGCAAATTTAAAACTTTATGCATCAAAATTTCATTAACATGCATCAAGGCAAGTTTTTTTTATCAAAATGGATAAAATCATGAACAATCTGTAGAATAGCAAGATGTATTATTGGTTAGAATTGTCTTAAAATTTTTCCTGATGAATTTTAAAAATATTAAATAGCAAATAGATAGCCCTAAAATGATCAAATCATAATATCACTAATGTTAGTGCAATGTTGTTATTCTTAGGTTAATATCACAATTGTGTGATTAGTGGTTTTGTAGAGGATAGTAAAAAGATTAAGATTATGATGTTTGGATTTTAGATTATCTTGTCTGGGATGTTCTATTGACCCTATCAACTAACACACAAGTTATATAGACACAAACCCTAATTATTCATAATGTGGTTAGCAATATATTCTTAAAATCCAAACCACTTAAATGAGATTCCTAAAAGGGGTTTATATGATAAATTAGATGATTATTGGTCCCCTACAAAATGGAAATTTACAAGATTAAACCTATAGGTAACGTGTGAAAAGATAATTTTTAAAAAAATTGGAAGAAAATTATAATCTCACAACTAGCAGTAGCAATACCATGATTCACAAGGTAATATTATGATTATTTAAGTCAAGGTTTTATAGATGGTCAAGAACCTTCTAGGGTCAAGAAAACATTGTTAGCACAAAATCATTGATTATAATGCAAAATCATACTTTCAATGTAAAAATGTAACTCTTGAATCATAGTATTTTAGAAGGGTAAAAAGCTTGTTAGAAAAATTATTAATGGTTAAGTTGGATGGTTAGCATAAAATAACAATTCCCAAGGACAAAATCATGACTGCAATGTCATGACTTGCGAGCAATGTCATAGTTTACCTATGCATGAAAGTTATTTAAAATCCAACACTTGTTTTTGATTTATTCAACCCTATAAGCTATCAAAAATACTTATAAAAAGCAAAATGATATAATTGGGGGGTTTCCCACCATGGTCACCAAAATGTAGTAGGAATTTTGAGCTATTAGATTAAACCATGCAATTTAAAAACCCAAAAATTCAAACTACCTAATAGGAAGGATTATGGAAAAAAATCAGAATCATGAGATAAACCTTACCAATCCCTTGTTTCAACTACCCTCCTTCCAAGATGTTCAAATAGATGGTTGATTTCTATAGACTCAAAATTTTGACATTATGTTGGCATGATCAAGGATGTTGATAATGGATTATATTGACATGGAGATTCTAGATAACTTCAATAGTTGGTTTATAGTTAGCTTCCATAGAGGAGTGACTTGCTTATATAGAATATGGAGGGAAGGATCAATGGCTAGAATTAAATCTTAGTCCATTGGGATCAATGGTTAAGAAATTTCTAAAGAATTTTTAATTCCTTGGAGGCCTCTAGAATAGATGCTTCTAGAGGGGGAAGGCTAGGTTAAGAGGATTATAGAATCCTTTTAAGGATTAATTAAGATTAGGTAAGGGGTTAGATAGGGATTAGATGGGTGATTAGGGACTAGGGGTGTAGGAAAGCCTAAGATTAGGCTTAATAGGTGGGTAGGTGGGCCATAGAAATTTAAAATTTCCAAATAATAGATAAATGGAATTAGGATGAGATAATGGGGATTTAGGAGAATTAATGAAGAAGTGGGATAGGACTAAGCTTAGTAAATGAAGAGAAATGAAGGGGGATAAATGATTAGGATTTGGTTGATGGGGTGATATTAGGACAGAATTAGAGGGAATACATAATATTATATGGACTAGGTTAAATTAGTGTCGACTAATAGGAATATTAGTGACATTAAATTAAGCGAGTAAATTTAGGTGCATACAATTATCATTATCAATAGATGCATTATCATCATGCAATGATTTTATGCTAAGATTATGACATTATGGTATAAGAGTAACATCATGTGAAGAGGGAATGACCATGCAAGGCATAAAAGTTCAAAGGAAAACAAAAATTATGGATCTTGCAAGCCACAAACTGTTTCTAGGAGAGGGAGAAGAACTCATCCCGTATCAAGGAGGATTCGAGTGCACTAAACTACTGGAGCCATGGGATGGAGTGTGCTTCATTCTCTTGAAGTACTTCATGCTCGAAGGTCAATTTACCAGGTTCTACAATTACCACCTCCCTCTGTTAAATCACTTCAGGCGCAATGCTATTATTAGTTTCCCTTTTTACCTGCTCTCCTCTTTAAAACACTCTGTCCTCAGGGTGAGAGAAAAAATGGCTAAAAATCTAGATATGAACCCTATTTCCCTGCACCAGGGCCTAATTTTCTACTTATACAACTTTAATTGAGCCCTTGAGCCATCCAAGCTATCAAAATTGATAATGGAGACATTCCTTCTAATATGGTGTCTGGCAATGTTATTGATGAGTCCTATTTTTCCCCTGCTCATACCAAAACAAAATATGTTTCTTTCTCCACACCAGAAGAGACCCCTGTTGACACCCCCAGCCCCTTTGTGAGTAAGAAGGGTAAGAAGAGAAAGGTTGATGATGAGGAAGAGAATATTAGAGAGACCACAAAGGGGACCCACAAAAATCTGGGTAGGGCCATGGGGGGCCAAAGTGGTAAATCTTATAAGTCTTCCAAAATCAATAAGGAAGGCTTCTCCTCTAGAAGTTCGAAGGTCGGGGTGGATTACTGGTAAACTTTCCCTGAAGGCCAGACTGATTGATTACTCAGAAAGTGCTTCAGAGGAAGCAACCCAGAAGGAAGAGTCTAAGGAGCTGGAAATCCAAGAAATTTTTTAGGACACTGGAGGGAAGCAAGAGACTAGGGATTTTGAGGTTACTGAGGAGCATGGTGCTGACACTATGGAAACTACTAACAATAAGGGGAAAATGTATATCGAGGAAATAGAGAATGAGACTGATTGTAAATTTTAAATTGGGGCCCTAAAGGATTGTATTCAGAGGCTGGAGCAGACTTTCACCAAGGGACTCTAGAATACAATTCTCTTGAACATGTCTATGTTGAAAGAGGTGGGTAATACTGGGCATGCTGACAATGCGGAGAATACTGAGAAACTTAATGATCTTCTCAAATCAATGGTTATGTAAGGAGAGTCCTCTTTGACTCTGGTCTTTCTATTTCTTATGTTTTTTCTATGTCTATTGTTTCTCAACTAGTGTCATCGTCTCTCTGAAGGCATATTTTGTTTGATTGCCTTCTTGTCTTTTTTGCTATGTGAAGGGTTCAGCCCCTAGTTTGCCACCTTACCTAATCAAAAACATCATGTGAAGACAACCATGAGGTTTAAATATGAGTAGCATCATAAGATGTAGTATAAGGAATAACATTGCTTTCAATTTTAACTTATGATGTGTTGAGGGAAGAGAAAGAAGGTTCATCATTATTGGTGGACAAGGGGGAAGATCTATGACATGTAAGCTCAACTTCCACTAGTTGTAAAGGATAAGAGATGGCAACATTATTATTAGTAGGTACTTTATAAATTAAATGTTGCTTTGAAATGCCTTGATTAATAAATCTTTTTTTGAAAATACTTTTATCTTGCTTTGATAGCTTTACTTTTGAATGTTGCTTTATTTGAGATTTTAATTGCTCATTTTTCTCTAGATTATTATGTAAGGAATAAGATGATTTTGAATAAAATTTGAGAGGTGAATTTTATTTGGAAATAAATTATTCTTAAAAATCATCAAAGTCACTTTGTTCATTCATTGCAACATTATCAAAATCATAATCATCATTAAGATCATCATCCATAAGTTTTTTTTATTACGATTTGTCCATTCAGGATCATAAGTAAAAGGCATAGCATGAGTAAAGAACATTTAAAATTGACTAGACATGATATATATAATTAAAATAAATGCAACACATAAAATACTTGTAATAAACAAGTAATAGAGCATGCATAAAGAAGTTAATGACTATGAATATAATGTAAGTAAAATCAAGGTATGTGATCTAAGCAAAGGTTTGAATTATTTGTAGGCTCTCAAATATACTTGTTTGTCCATTGATTAATGTCAGCCCAATGTTTTAAAGAACTAAATACATAGGTAGAACTATTCCTGTAGCCCATTAACCCCATTTCTTAAGGTATAGTTAGATTAACTTCCTTAGGCCATAAGATCCTATCAAATGCACCATAAATCAGAAAGCTAACAAAGGCTTCATATGGTATAAATAATATGATCTTAAACATTTATGATATATAGTGAGGCACATGGAAATTAAATTCCATGTTTAATGTTGTATAATGGCTGAGTATTGGATTAAATTCTTCATGCCAAACTTTCTATAAATAGATACTGTGTAGCCCTTTATGATAATCACTAAGTAATTTTAAAATTATTAGAAGATAGTTTCTAAAACAAGCATAATTTATAAGCATAATGAAATACTTTACCAATAGGAGAAATTAAATAAATTATATCACCATTACCATGTTTCAAACATGATCCATCAAAATATAAACCATAAAGTGTCTATAAAATATATTCTCTTATTATTTTTTAGGTTCATCTAAAGTTAACGGCTCATAGGTATTGATTCTACTTTCCACATCTGAAACAATAGGTAATATGGAATTTATAAGGTTACAAAACTATTCCTCCCTTTACATAAAATCAATTTCATTACCAACTGGAACTTAAGTAGTATCCTTTCCTATGAAAGCACCAAATATTTTTAACCAATCCCTCCTTAAAAGCATAGTGTAATTATTAGGAATATCCAATGCTTGAGCATTGGTCATACATCTAATTCTATCATCTTGAGTGATTTTGATAACAATATCATAGAACTCACCATAACTTTTGATTTGACAAGAATCAAAACCTATGAGTTTCATATTATCGATCTCATAAGATAGGCCTAATTGATAAACAATGAATTTTGGTATTATATTCTTTGAGGCTTCTATATCAAGGATACAATTGTGAATAATTTTGCTAGTAATTTTAACTAAAACATAAAAATCATAAATCTAAGCAAAAATAATAGATTTTTCATTACTATTTGTTTCTTCTTGAAATCCTATCACATTTCTAGAATTTGGATTTTAACATCATTAATTTTATCAAGTTGACCAGGTAGACCAGCAACCTACAACAATGAAAATTTTATCTTAATGGTAACCAGATCATTTATAATATTATAAGTACCAACATCAAGATGACGAATATGAGTATAATTTTTGGGCATGTAAGGGAGATATTGTGTATTATTAAAACCAATTGATAAAGAATTGTTTTATTAGGAACTAATTACAATATTATTCTATGTACCTTTGTCTTTATCTTATTTTTTAGAATATGATGGCTAATTATTAGTTGTGTTAGAATTAACATTTTGGTTAGAATAATCTTTTTGTCTTATATTGACAGTATAAACATTTATAGTTTTGATATCATTCAAAGATTCCTCAAATCCACACATGTTTATATTATTAGTTAAGTCAAGGGAGATAGTATCCTTTCCTTGAATAGTAATTATTAATTTTTTTTAAATTATCCTTTTGGTTAGAATAATTATTTTATCTAGTGTTGACAGTATAAGCATTTATAATTTTGACATCATCCAAAAATTCTTCAAATCCACACATGTTTATATTATTAGATAAGTCAATGGAGATACTATCTTTTTCCTGAATATATTCTAAAACATTCTACACAGTTATACAAGCATTAGGATCATGATCTAATTTAAAAACATGACATTAATGAACCTTTTTTTCATTTTTATTTTTATGAAGAATCAAATATTTACCTAATGTGGATGTTTTATCATTTAATTATCATTTGATGGTGACCAGTTTATTGCTAAAATTATGAATGACTTTTAAGATTTATACACTATCAAAATTTAAACATGTGGAACCTCTATCATAAAAACCAACACATTTTAATTTATTTTTGTATTCAATATAGAAAGACACGGTTTTATCATAATCCATAATATATTTGTCTTCTAAAGTCATTTTATATTTTAGAGGTAAAGCATTACAAAAATATAATCTAGACAAATTTTTGGATAGTCTAACATAATAACATATCTTTTGATATAACTTAGTGAATTTGATTTTAAAATGATAAATTGTTTCACCTGGATCAATAGAGATATTAACTAATTCGTTGGTTAAATCTAAATCTTGTTTATGTTTGCCAAAATAAAGTTCTAACCAATAATATATATCTTTCCAAGTATTAATAACACATGCCAAAAGACTAATAAAAACTTGATAAGCTTTACCTTCTAAATTTTATGAAAAAACTATAAGAGAAAATTTCTCATTCACAATACCAAAAGTGACACAAACTAACATGAAAGCATCTAAATTGTCTTCCCAAGACTCACCATAACTTCCTAAAATTTTAAGAATATTAAGTCCCTTAAGTGAAAGTAATTTTTTAGGATGAACAACAATATTAATAAGATTCCCATGAATCTAAGGATTCACTAGGGCTTGAAAAACATTTTCATTAGAATATACTTCATTATTAATTATTTTGGCTATATTTTTGCTGTTTTGGAGTCATAAAAATAGGTCTCAAACTCTTTGCTCTATTTGTTCTTCCATTGAAAGTTTCAACAAATTCTACTACTTGACTAAGATAAATTAACTTTATAGTTGTATTATAGTTAATAGGAAAATTAGAACCTAAAGTAACAATAAAATTGTCAGAAATAATTTTTTTAGAAAGATAATGTATTCTACAAAGAGGATTAGCAATTAAAATGTGTTCCCTTTTTAGATGGATTCAATGATTTTCTTACAAATATGGAATTGATTTATTCTACTAAGATTTGTGTATCAATCAATTTTAATCTCTCTTTCATTGGCTATAACTTCAAAAATATGAGGTAAATCATAAATTCTATTAAACCAAGCAAAAAAAGTAAGATTAGAAGCAATGTCAACTTGATCTTCAGCAATATCAATCAAAGACTGGATAATAGTAGGCAGACTTCCAATGGTCATAGGAAAGAGAAATAAATAAAGATTAAAACATAAACATAAATAATATATACAAAAATAAAATTATCCATAATGGAGTCATCCAATTTATTTACTATAAAAAAAGTCATGCCAATAAATCAACCCTTTTACTTATCACAAAGATTAAGATGGAATCACACAAGTTTAATTGTAAGGGTCTAAAGAATAAGAATTGATTCTAAAAATGTGTAGAAGATATTTTTTAATATTTTTGAGAAATAAAGAGCAATTCATATATCAAATAATGAATAATTAAAATTCAAAAATCAAATGTCATTAAATATCAAAGGCAGCAGAACATGATTATGTAATCTAACTTATCTAACATAAAATACTTATAACAGAGGTAGTCCCTTGAAGGAAATATCTATGATCATTTATAATTATGTTGTATTGAAATTTTTATAATCTATTTATATCTCTTAAGCTCAAAATAGATTAAAATAAATGAAATGAAACAAGCCAAAGGACAAGTAAAACAAATAAAAATGAAAACCAAATAATGAAATGGAAATAAACACTAACATATTAATCTAATAATAAATAAAAACTAAACTAAATTAAGCTAATCTCAAACTATGAAATAAACAAAAAAAATATCTAATTTTCTATCTATCTTATAAAATTAAAGCACGACAAGACTAAATGAAAGAGCAATGACAAAGGAACTAAATACTAATCTAGAAACTAACTGAAAATCAATCTAAAAATATTATTAATTACTATAAATATCAACTAAATTAAAAAGATATAACTAATAAATGAAAATAAATTAACATAAGAATTAAATAATAAGTATTAATTAAATAAATATAATTTAAGAAAATAATAATCAAATGAAAAAGTTTAAAACTAAAGAGCAAATAAGATGAAAAGATAACACAATATAACTAATTAAGATAAAAAAAAGGATAGAAGAGATAATTAGATCTAAATTTATATTTAAATAAATATAATCAAACTAATTAATCTGAAATTGAAAATAAAATTGAATAAACCAAATTAAATAGAAAATTATGAGTCTTGCGATAATAATCAGCTTAGAATAAATGAGATAAGATTTATTGAGAAATTAAAATTCTGAGTAAAATAGTCTTCAAAAAATGACAAATTACAATCAAAATATAGCAAGAGATGATTTATTTATCATTATTCAAGTAAAGTACATAATTCTATTCATATGACTATATTTATAATAATCAAAATATATTAAGGCTTGATAGTCTTTAGATAATCAATTTATAAAATAAATAAGAAACCTAGATAAACCTGCATTAAATAAACAGATTATTTCACTTTCAAAAAATTTATTGTTTGGTATATATGCAAGTAGTCATTTGATCTCAGAGATGTTTGCATAGAAAGAAAATAATGATGGATAACTTTAAAATCAAAGATATCTCTTCACTTGTATATGTTTCTCCCTTTGTAATGTCTCTTTGATCTATTTATAAAGCAATCTTCTCTAGAGATAGTTAGAAAATAAGTTAAAACTAACTTTAGTTAGTTGTTATTAACTTATAATTAACTTTTAAAACTCAATTAGTTAACTTTATGACTTATATAGTTTTTAATTTAGACTTAACATAAAGTCTAATAGCTCAAATTTTAAATATAATAGACCAGTCAATTTGTAATGGGTGGGGGCCATTGGCTCACTTGAATACATTTAAATAAACATCTTACTATACAAAACAATATTAATTATGCTAAAAGTTAAATAAAATTTAAATACTCCTAACATTAAATTCCATAAAATTTTTCATAATACTCTATAAACATGCTAATAAATTGTTCTTCATAAATTAAAAAATGTTGCCACATATCACAAAACCATTGAAATCATATCAATATTCTTAAAAATTATCACCATGATATCAAGTCCAAGTATAACTCATGAATAAAATCTAAACAACAGTCTAATCAAATATGCATCAGAGATTAAATCTATTAGTGGAGCACCCTTGTTAGTTTGGTACTCTATATACTCTATTGATGCAATGGGAAGTTCAACCAAACAAGTGCCTTTAGAATCATCTACTTCCAATTTAACATTATTTAACATCTTAGTCACCAATGGTTGTGTTGTATGGTTGATATCACATTTCTTACTAGAAGAACAAGTATTTCAAGCTCAAGTGAAGGAATTTTGGTATTAAGTGGCACAAGCGAATGGGGGTACAATTTTGTAATTACCTCGTGTACATTTTTAGGTTGTTTAGATAATGGAGTATTATGTGGATCAGATTGGATAGAAGTATACATGTGTTGATAAGTCTCACTTGTACTACCTCACCCATAAGGATGATGTCTCCAATGTGCTCTCCTCAATCCTTTATTACCATGAAAATGCAAAGCTCTAGCAGGCAGTGAATTAAGTAAATTTTAAAATGCAAGGTCAAAAATGTCAAAATAAATAGATGCACGGGTACCACTATCAAAAAGATGATCAAAGGTGTTAGTATCCCTACAACCATGAAATAATTGGCCTTTAAAACTACCTCAAGGAGTATTATGTATGTCATCACCTTTGTCCTAATCATTTCTGCCTAAATCATACAAGCATGGGGTTAACCTTGGCATACAAAGATTCATTCCTTCAATAAGCACAAATGTTCAAGTGTGTAATCAAAACATCAATTCAATTATTTAATGAAAAATAGTTGAGTGTTTATTATAAACACTATTTAGAATAAATCAACCCCTATCATTTACATCATAGAAAATAAAAATTTCTTGATTTCCATAAAAAAACTAGAAGTAGTCATTATTATAATTGAAACCTTATCACATTAATGACTATTCTATCAACTATAATTATTGCACATTACATTTATTTAAAATACTTGTATCTAAATCAAAATAAGTCAAAAACTATATGTATAGATATATTCCTTATGCTCTATTTCTACCTTACATCAAACCATTAACCAATATGAATGTCAATATTCAACAAATGCAATTATAGTGAAATATACTAACTTGAACCAAAATAAGGGCAATGATAATTGATTGTATTAAAACCCTATAATATCAACTGATCATTTAAATATTTACTATCTTTATAAAAATATTTACACTTGAAACTAATACATCTTAAATTCTTAAAGTAGGTTATTTACCTTAGCTTATGTTCACCTGGGTATTTATTTATTCCCACCCACTTATGTGTGGATATTTCATTTATTTTATTTTATATATTATGAGATATTACATATTTATCTCTTAGATATTATGGGGATAGTTTCTAGTTATTTATATCCTTTAAATATTTTTATATCTTAGTCCTAGGTTTAATCTCTAGCTTGATATCTTAGTTATGATTGATCACTTTGCTTGATCTCTTAGTTAGGATTGATCTTTGATGCACAGCCATTCTCTAACTCTACCCTTCTTTAGCTCTGACACCTGTAAACATAAACTTTGTCACATAAACTCTCTAACTATTCTATGTTGTTAATTTCCCCATTAGGTTTAACATCATTATCTTAAATGGTCTTAAGCTCTAAGCACCTTCAAAATATATTTTGTTCTCTTCTTTTAGGCCCTACACAAAAATCATAAAACTTACATTTACCCATACACTTCAATTTATGCATTCATTCCTTCCATGCTATACACCAGATTTTTTTTTAGAATTCATCCTTTAGGCCCATTTTCCACTCTCCTTAAGGTCACTGATTAGATCTCCTAGGTCAATTAGGGTTCTATCTACATACAAACCTCTAAAATTGTATGAAAATGTAAAAAAATGTCTCCAAACCCTTAGAATATCATTTCACACATGAAACCCTAGTTAACTACCAAAATTTATAATTTTTGAATGGTTACTTTTCTCAAAACACTCATTTTATTATGGGAACCCTAGCACATGGTCTATACAGGCTAGTAAGAGCTCAAGAAGGGTAAAATTTAAATTTCATGCTCAAAAATAGGTTTCTTAAAACTTGGATAGTTTCCAAAGTTTTGTATACATTCAAATCACATTAACCATTCTTCCTTTGTCAACTATAAACCTCTACTCCACTTTTAGTTCTTTCTAGATTAACACAGAATACACAGAGTTTTGGTGACCAGTTATAAGAGATACATGTTCAAAAGAAATATAACATATTAAAATTCTTAAATTCATTCCAAAACATATATTTCCAATCACAATGATGTTTTATACAATCTTTCTCTTTAATCCTCACTCTACACATAGTTTATACACTTCTTCCACACAGAAAAGAGTATTTTGGTATGTTACAGGGTTTGAGTGTATGTCAACTTCAATGTATGTTAAAGAGTATTAACACTTTATATGAAATTTTTTGATCATATCAAACCAAGTCTTACCAAGTGTTAAACATTCTAGTTGTAATGCCATTCAAAATTTTGTTCACACACAGAATGACTTTTGCCAGTTTCAACACAAAAAATAGGGGTTTGAATACAATATTTATTGACAAACCTTTTTGAATGGATTTTATTCAATAGGAAACTTCAATAATGTATATATGTAAATTTAAAAATAACAAGTGCATTCCAATCAACTCCCAAAAATATGCTTACTTCTCTATGACATTACATAGTCCTATAAAGTACATAGTACAGGATATAGAATGTGCAAGTTGATTTATCAAACAATGAAATTATCCATACACATGCTACTCATTCCTCCTTAATGAAATCTCATTCATGAATATATATTGTCTGAAACTGCATATTCCTTATCTATCATCACTGTAATCCCATGCTCTCCTATCAGACTCTTGCTTGCACATGTAACATTTTATCTGTCCAATAAACATAAACTACAAAACCGAGGTTTGAAAATTAATTTACTTAACAGTGAACTCTCCAAGTATATTCTAATCAAAACACACATTACATTTCAATGTAATACCATTCTATAACATGTTACTTATCAATGTATTTATCAGGTTATCATACCTGCAAGCTTTCAATCAATAGTGAAACTCAATTATTTAATAACATAGAATAACAAAATGAAACCATTGTGTGTTAGTTATCAAAATCAAGTATATTATCATTTATTTGGAGTTATTTAAATTGATCTTTCAAATCTAACCCATTTCAAATTATCTAACTCTTCTACATTGAATGAATTCTTGACAACCAAAACACTTACCTATATCAAAACTTCTATAACTACCTTTTGTACGTTAAGAACTGCCTAACAACCTACTAAGGTGACTCATTATATGAGTCCATGTATGAATGATATAACTTTGAACACCTTTCTAAGCCTAACCTCAGTATATAAAATGTTGGACTTTTTAAAACAAGATTGAAGTCTCTATGAAAGTTCAATAATTCAAATGAATGACTTTTGGCAGGAAAGTCCAATTCAACTATAATTCAAAATTAACACCAAAACTCAAACTTAGAAAGACTCCTACAAAATTCCTATGATCTTGACTACCTCTTAAAGACTCAAAACATGTAAACTAAATCACTTATTTACATTTATAGTGATGTTCCTACATCATACTACCGAGCAGCAAGAAAAAAAACTTTCCCATGAAAGTTATAAATGATTTAACTTGGTGTTAAGCACAAGCTTATACTGAGAGGGGGGGCGGGTGAATCAATATAAGATATTTTTAACTTTCGGCTATTAATCTTAAATTCAAAACCTCAAATTACTCTGCAATTAATATATTCAAAGCAATCAAATGCAAAACCACACAATGCAAATAGACACAGATTTGCATGGAAACCCTTTCGGGAGAAAACCACGGAGAAATTCTCTTAATATAAATATTCGTAGGCACCAACCTACTGGAGCACCAACCCCAAAAACAATTTTTTAGGCACCAACCTACAGGAGCACCGACCCCTTTCACTGAGCACCAACTCAGCAAGAGACACCAATCTCTTCAAAACGAAGGCACCAACCTTTTCAGAAAAAATCACTCTTCTATCTCAAATTTGTTTTCAAAACAACAGATGATAGAACACTTGCTTTATCTCCTTTAGATTCGATCTACACTTTAGTGTTTTCGCTGCTATACTCTTTTTTATACTTGCTGATTTTTTCTTTTCAATATTCTCACAAAAATTTGCCTTTAAAAATTCTGCTCTTCTTTTATATATCTTCTAATTTCGAATCTACTCTTTTGCCATTCGTTATGGACTTATTTATAACCCACGGAAAGCCACAAATTAAGGTCGTGACTCTTCAAGTGAAAAGGTCCTTTCGAACGGTCACACCTCCTCCCAATAGGTCGGCCAAGGTTGACAATTCCGTCAACATTTCCGTTGACAATTCCATTCACTTCCGTCGACATTTCCGTCAACAATTCCGTTCACTTCCGTCGACATTTTCGTTCAATTTCGGCAACAATTCCGTTCACTTCCGTCAACAATTCCGTTCACTTTTGGCAATAGTTCATTTGACATCAATGACAATATTCCAACAATCTCCCCCTTTGTCATTGATGGCAACCACATACTGAAACTACTCCCCTTTGCTGCACTGTCTCTTCTGTTTGAATCCTCCTTTTTTTTTTTTTTTTTGTAGCTCCCCCTTTCTGTGACATCTTCTTTATGTACTTCTCCCCCTTTGACATCAATGGCAAAGGGTCTATCCAAGAGCTAGTACTTAGCTCCCCCTTAGCTGATGCTTCCCTTTAGTGGCAAGACGCAAAAGAAATTACTCCCAACTTCTGTCGTAGGTACTCAAATGTTTCCTTTGGAAGTGGCTTAGTGAAGATATCTGCCATCTGTTCGGATGTGGAAACATATTCCAATTTTACTTGTTGTTCTGCCACCTGTTCTCTCAAGTAATGATACTGTATAGGGATATGCTTAGTTCTGGAATGCATAACTGGATTCTTTGAAATACTTATCGCACTAGTATTATCACAGAATATAGAGATTGGATGATTATACTCTACTTTGATATCTTTCAAGGTTTGTTTCATCCATAGAACTTGTGTACAACATAGCACTGCCGCTATGTACTCTGCTTCCGCTGTGGATAGAGATACAGAATTCTGCTTCTTACTCAACCAAGATACTAGGCTATCTCCAAGAAAGAATGCTCCTCCACTTGTACTTTTTCTATCATCTACACAACCTGCCCAATCTGAATCCGTGTACGCTACCAATGTGAAGTCTTTACCTCCTGGGTACCACAACCCATAATCCAAGGTTCTCTTTAAATATCTAAATATACGTTTCACAGCTTGCACATGTGTTTCTTTTAGAGCTGCTTGAAATCGTGCAACCATACCTACTGCTTGCATGATATCTGGCCTAGATGCCGTCACATATAGTAAACTCCCAATCATTGATCTGTAAAGTGTTTGATCAGTATTCAGAGATTCATCATCTTTGCTCAACTTCGTACCTGTAGCCATAGGTGTGCTAACAGGGGCACACTCCTCCATATGGAATTTCTTCAACATCTCCTTCACATACTTGCTTTGGGATATGAATATTCCTTTGTTAGATTGAGAGATTTGTAAACCAAGGAAAAATGACAACTCACCTAACATGGACATCTCAAATTCCTTTTGCATATCTTTGACAAATATCTTAGACATTTCTTTATTGTCTCCTCCAAAGATTATATCATCTACATACACCACAACAATTAACTGGTGATCTCCTTCGGTTTTGATGTAAAGATTACTATCAGCATATCCTCTCTTGAATCCTTGGTCTTGTAGGTATTTATCAAGCCTAGCATACCATGCTCTAGGAGCTTGTTTCAATCCGTATAAATCCTTCTTCAACTTACACACATAATCCTTGTTTTCTGATAAGAGAAATCCTTCTGGCTGTTCTATGTAAACTTCCTCTTCTAGATTGCCATTTAGAAATGCTGATTTAACATCCATTTGATAAACTTTGAAATTTTTGAATACTGAAAATGCAAGAAATATTCGAATTGCTTCTAATCTAGCAACAGGGGCAAAAGTCTCTTCAAAATCTACACCTTCTACTTGAGCATACCCCTTACATACCAACCTTGCTTTGTTTCGAGTGACTTGGCCATTTTCATTCAATTTGTTTCGAAAAACCCATTTAGTGCCAATTACATTCTGATCCATTGGCCTCGGCACAAGTTCCCAAGTCTCATTCTTCTCAATTTGATCTAATTCTTCTTCCATTGCTTTTACCCAATGTTTATCATGACTAGCTTCAGAAAAATTCTTAGGCTCTACCTTGGATAACAAAGAAAAATTTACATGCTCAGGGATACTTACAATTCTTCTTCTGGTTTGCACCCCAGCATCAATGTTGCCAATGATCTGACTTTCAACATGATTCTTCTGAACAAAGCAAGATGGTGCTTTGGTGTCTTGCCTTTCAGATTCACTCAATTTTTCTACATTTTCTTCCTCCCCTTCTTCTACAAGATTGGGTATTTCTAGAGGCTCTTCTGAAGGTTCTTTTGCCTTTTGATTCATGATCTCATCTATTCTAACACTAGCACTTTCTACGATAGTTTGTAGCCTTTTGTTATAACATCTATAGGCTTTGCTTTTGATGGAGTAACCAAGAAAAATTCCTTCATCAGCTCTTGAATCAAATTTGCCCAAGTTTTCTTCATTCCTGTTGATAAAACATTTACTTCTAAACACTTTGAAATGTTTGACCGAAGCTGGTCTTCCTTTCCACAATTCGTAAGGAGTTTTGTCATTATTAACTCTGGTTTTCCCTCTATTTAAGATATATACTGCTATATTAACTGCTTCTCTCCAGAATCTATCTGATAGCTTAGATTCATTCAACATAGTTCTAGCCATCTCTTGAACGGTTCGATTTTTCCTTTCCACCACTCCATTTTGTTGTGGAGTCCTTGCAGCTAAGTATTGTCTCTTAATTCCATGATCTTCGCAAAACTCAATGAATTCATTTCAAATAAACTCACCTCCTCGATCTGACCTTAGACATTTTATTTTTAGCTCTTTTTCATTTTCTACTAATGCCTTGAAAGCTTTAAACTTTTCAAATGCTTCTGATTTTTCTTTTAGAAAGGCTACCCATGTCATTCTAGTATAATCATCAATGAGCAACATAAAGTAGCTCTCACCTTGCATGCTTTCAGTTCTGGTAGGACCACAAAGATCCGTATGAATCAGCTCTAGTGGTTTGGTGGTCGAATATTCCTTCGTTCTGAACCTTGTTCTGGTTTGCTTCCCGTGTTGGCATTGCTTGCATAGAGTGCTTGAAGGTTTTGTTATCTTTGGCATATCTCGCACAGCCTGTTTGTTGCTGATTTTCACAAGATTATCAAAATTTATGTGCCCTAACCTTCTATGCCATAGCCAACTTTCTTCAACTTGACTCAGACAACATTTCTCTCCTCTCATTTCTCCAAGCATGTATAGGTTGTTTGTAGTTCTATGAGCATCTGCAATTAGTTCTCCTGTGTCTCTTTTTCTGATCTCACAACCTTTAGAAAAGAACTTGAGCGTGTGTCCTTGATCACACATTTGGCTAACACTTAGAAGATTATGCTTTAACCCTTCCACATATAACACATTTTCTGTTTTGGTTTTTCCATTATCGAGACTAAGTGTACCTTTTCCTGTTATTCTGGCTGTAGTGTTGTCTCCAAACTTCACCGTGCCTTCATTGACCTTTTTTAACAAGATGAATTTGCTTTTATCTCCAGTCATGTGTCTCGAACATCCACTGTCAATGAACCATTGTTGTCCTTCATCTCTAGCATGGAATGTTGTTTGAACAATCATGGATTCTTCTTGCTTCTTCTTCCAGATCTTTGATGGTTCTCTTTTCTTTATCACTAGAGCTTTGAACTTTTGATCTTGTCTTACAGATTCAAAAACACTTCTACAATAGCGTGCTATATGTCCATAGTTGTTGCACTTGTAACAAACTATAGCTTCATCAAAGTTTGATAAGGGAGCAAATGAATTGTAGTTTCTGTTCGAAGCTCCATAGGTTCCTTTGTTTCTACTCCTGACTTCAATATCCTTGGCTCTCTTTCTACAATCTAATTTCTTATGACCAAAATGATTGCAATAATAACAATATCCATTAAAATAATTACTAAACCTAGTTTTATTTGTATATCTTGGAGCAAATGGTCTTCTGAAGTTTTGTTCTCCTTTGCTTTCTTTGTTGATAGAGTTGGTTTTTGTATTCTTGGCTTCTTCCTTCTTGGTCTCCTTTTTCATTGGTTCTTTAAGAGTTTCAACGTAGCTCTTAGCTTTCTCTTTTTCTTTCTCATACTCAATACCTGACTTGTTAGATGGTGATCTTTGACTCTCTAGAATCTTATTCAAAACTTGAGTGCTTTTTTCAGATTTCAATTCACTTGTTATTTTAGAATTCGCCTTTTCTAGGTCCCTTTTTAAAATATCTATTTCAAATTCATACCTTTCACAGTCTTCTCCTTTCTTCTTTAGCTGATCCGTTAGATCTTCTTCAATTTTCTTTGCTTCTTCGATTTGGACTTTTAGATCAGTAATTACCTTGTTTGATTCCTCAAAGACTTGTGATGTCTTCGTTTTGAAGTCTCGATTCTCTTCTTCATATTTTCAGAGTTGTAACTTTAGTTTCTGATTCTTCTTCTTAAATGCTTTTATTTCTTCCAACGCGCAAAGAAGTTCTTCTTCAAGGTTCACTTCACCTTCTTCTTCCATGTCTTCGTCTTCCTCCAAATTATCTTTGCTGGTGGTGGCATTTTCCTCTATAGCCATGAACAGAATCTCTTCATTATCACTCTCAACATCACTTTCTTTGTTTTCTTCGGATGAGCTGCTATACCTCTTCGAGTATAGGCTTTTCTTTTGTTTCTCAAATCTTTGCTTGTCTTTGCTCGGCGTGAATCCCTTTTTGTACTTTGATTTGTTTCTCTCATCATCGCTTTTTCCTTTATTTGGACATTTGGCTGCAAAATGACCAATTTTACCACAATTAAAGCATTTAAATGGTAACTTTCCTTTATATTTTCCCGATCCTTTCTTTAACTTCCGAATGAATAGAGCTTCATTTTCATCTTCTTCACTACTTGAATTTTCACTTGATTCTGGTTCTTTGATCTTCTCTTTTTTTGAGACCTTGAATGATGCTTCCTTCTTCGACTGTCTCTCAGATTCGGTTCTCATTTCGTAGGCCGTAAGAATTCCATGGAGCTCGTCCATTTTCATCATGTCTAAATCCTTAATTTCTTCAATGGCGGAGACCTTTGCATCAAATCTCAATGGTAGGGATCTCAAGACTTTCTGAACGATCACAGATTCTTCAATTTTCTCTCCGAGTCCTCGAATGACATTAACAATTTCATCGACACGAAGAAGATACCCAGCAATGTTTTCATCATTCTTCATTTTTAAACTTTCAAACTACCTCCGATGGGTTTGGAGTTTTGCTTTTCTAACCTTACTATCACCTTCATAAATAGTGTTGAGTTTATCCCAAATCTCTTTTGCAGATTCACAATGCATAACCTTAACAAACTCATTTTCTGAAAGCCCGCATAAGATTGCATTCATAGCTTTCGCATTGTTCTCACTGGCCTTTTTCCCAGTGGCATCCGTTGGTGCAATTTGTGGCGTTGTGTATCCTATTACCACTGCTTGCCAGATATCAAAACCTAGGGCCATCAAGTAAGTCTTCATTCTTATGCTCCAAAATGCGTAATTCGTTCCATCAAACAAAGGAGCCTTGTTGGTGGAGAAACCATCTAGTACTTGAGATCCTGCCATATGTGCTTTCCAAGATCTACCTTCTAGCAGTTGTGCTAACACCGAAGGAACCGGCTCTGATACCAATTGTTAAGCACAAGCTTATATTGAGAGGGGGGGTGAATCAGTATAAGATATTTTTAACTTTCGGCTATTAATCTTAAATTCAAAACCTCAAATTACTCTGCAATTAATATATTCAAAGCAATCAAATGCAAAACCACACAATGCAAATAGACACAGATTTGCGTGGAAACCCTTTCGGGGGAAAACCACGGAGAAATTCTCTTAATATAAATATTCGTAGGCACCAACCTACTGGAGCACCAACCCCAAAAACAATTTTTTAGGCACCAACCTACAGGAGCACCGACCCCTTTCACTGAGCACCAACTCAGCAAGAGACACCAATCTCTTCAAAACGAAGGCACCAACCTCTTCAGAAAAAATCACTCTTCTATCTCAAATTTGTTGTCAAAACAACAGATGATAGAACACTTTCTTTATCTCCTTTAGATTCGATCTACACTTTAGTGTTTTCGCTGCTATACTCTTTTTTATACTTGCTGATTTTTTCTTTTCAATATTCTCACAAAAATTTGCCTTTAAAAATTTTGCTCTTCTTTTATATATCTTCTACTTTCGAATCTACTCTTTTGCCATTCGTTATGGACTTATTTATAACCCACAAAAAGCCACAAATTAAGGTCGTGACTCTTCAAGTGAAAAGGTCCTTTCGAACAGTCACACCTCCTCCCAATGGGTCGGCCAAGGTTGACAATTCCGTCAACATTTCCGTCGACAATTCCGTTCACTTCCGTCGACATTTCCATCAACAATTCCGTTCACTTCCGTCGACATTTTCGTTCAATTCCGGCAACAATTTCGTTCACTTCCGTCAACAATTCCATTCACTTACGGCCATCAATTCTGTTCACTTCTAGCAATCAATTCCATTCACTTTCGGCAATAGTTCATTTGACATCAATGACATTATTCCAACACTTGGATAGTTCTTGCAGCATCCTTCTTCCACCTGGATCCCAAGGTCTATGTGAAACATATAGAAATTTTGGATGCTTGTTCATGATGGATCCTCCTTTGTTATTATTTCTCTTTTTATTCCTCTTAATTTTCCTCTTGCTTTGCATCTTCACAATCAATGGCAACTGTTGTTCATTCTCTTTCACTTTGTTCTTTGATTGCCAACTTTTCTTCTTCATATTGCCTCAAGATTACTTGAAATGAAAACTCAGCTGCCATGATGTTTTCCTTGTATCCTACGAGAATTAAATCCTCTATCTCTTGCATTATATGTTGTTATACATTCTCTTCTTATAATGTATACTCATCCACATTACCTTTCTCTCCCATTGGTGACAAACAAATCACCTCTACCTGCTATAACTTGGTTGTACAAGCACTTCATCATGTTCTTCTCCTTCTTTCTCTTCACTCAAACTCATCGCATCCACCTCAAGATGTTTTTCATTCTCATATTCTTGTTCACTTTACTGCCCACTGATCCTATACCTCATCATATCTTTCCTAAGTTACTTACATAGTAACTTTTTCTACCTTCTTTCCTCTCTCATAGCTTTCATTCTTAATCTCTTCATCTACTACTTAATTGACCACTTGAGTGGCTTCTTTCTCATGACCCATCCAAGATGTGGGTTCTCAATCTCTCTAAAATGCTCTATTTTGGTTAGTTTCACATCTATTTACTACCTCATCTCACTTATCTCTTTCTCCATCTCAATCCTCTTGGTGTCTTCATGCACACTCTTCTCCTTTTAGTGGCTTCTCTCAACCTTTCCTTGATTTCTAAACTCTCTCTCTTTTCTCATGTCAACTAAGATTCCTATCAATTCTTTGGTCTCATCTGAACCTATTTTTCTTTTTGACAAGCCTTCCATCTTGTCTTCTTGACCATTGACTTGGTATCTCACTCTTCTTATACTTTCACTAGGACTCTCTTCTCAAGCTCACCTATGAGCTTACTCTCTTGAGCTTCTTAACAACTCTCTCACTGTCTATCAATCCTTAAATGTATTAATGGCTTTACCACCTATCTTTTATTTCACTTTCTTTGCTATTTTTGCCTCTCAAATACCTGCATCTTCTTCATTCTTTCTTGCATTCTTCATTAGCATCTCACAACACCTTCTCAACACAATATTCAATATGTACACAAAAAAATCTTATTGCATATGAAATCAATAATATCAAAAATCAAAACTTACCTTGTCACAAAATTTTCCTAATCTGATACCAAAATGATGCAGAGTCATTCTCTATCTCTACCATTCTTTATCTCTAGCACCTGTAAACATAAACTTTGTCACACAAACTCTATAACTGTTTTATGTTTTTAATTTCCCCATTAGGTTTAACATCATTATCTTAAATTGTCTTAAGCTCTAAGCACCTTCAAAATCTCTTTTTTCTCCTCCTTTAGTCCCAACACACAAATCATATAACTTACATCTACCCATACACTTCAATCTATACATCCATTCCTTCCATGTTATTTTTCACACTAGGATCCATACCAAGTAACAAATTGGTTCAAATCTGGTTTTCACTATCTCTATTTTGGTTCTAACATGCTTCCATAGGTTCTATGTGTACTATTTATCAGGCCACAAACCTTCCCAATAACTCTTGTTGCATAACCTTGCTTCTGGTTGAGTCTTTGACTTATCTAGTAGCCTTTTTCTTTAGTTTTCCTCCTTGTATAGAGTTGTATGGAACCTTATTGCAAAACTAATTTCATATTGTGATACCCTTTATGGCCTTACTACCTTCTACCAAGTTTCATGTCACATTTCATCTTTTAGACCCTTTTTCCACTCTCATTAAGGTCAGTGATTAGGTCTCCTAGGTCAGTTAGGGTTTTATCTACATATAAACCTCTATAATTGTACAAAAATGTCTCCAAACCCTTAAACCCTTAAAATCTCATTTCACACATGAAACCCTATTTAACTACCAAATATCATAATTTTTTAAGGGTTACTTTTCTCAAAACACTCATTTTATTGTGGGAACCCTAGCTCAGGGTCTATACAAGTGAGTAAGAGCTCCAGAAGGGTAAAATTTAAATTTCATACTAAAAAATGGGTTTCACACAACTTGGATAGTTTCCATAGTTATGTATATATTCAACTCACCTTAACCATTCTTCCTTTATTGACTATAAACTTGTGTTCCACTTTTAATTCTTTTTAGACTGTGGGTCTAACATAGAATACCTAGAGTTTTGGTGACTGGTTATAAGAGATACATGTTCAAAAATACTATAACCTGGTAAAAGCCTTAAATGCATTATAAAACATATCTTTCTAAACATAATGACATTTCATATAATCATTCTCTTCAATCGTTGCTCTACACACAGTTTATACCCTTTTTCCACAGAGAAAAGAGTATTTTGGTATGCTACAGGGTTTGAGTGTATGTCAACTTAAATGTATGTTCAAGTGTCTTAAAAATTCATAGGAAAATTTTTGAGCATATTAAACCAAGTCTTACCGAGTGTCAAACATTCTAGTCATAAGGCCATTCAAGATTATGTTCACACATAGAATAACTTCTGCCAATTTCAACATAGAAAATAGGGGTTTGAATACAATATTTATTGAGAAACCTTTCTACATGGATTTAAGTCAATGGGAAACTTTAAAAATGTATATATGTAGACTTAATAAAAATAAGTGCATTCCAATAAACTCCAAAAAATATTCTTACTTCTCTATGACGTTATACAATCCTATAAAGTACACAGTATAGGATACAAAATGTGTAATTTGATTTATCAAACAAGGAAATTCTCCAATCTGCTACACATTCCTCCTCAATGAACTCTCATTCATGAATATATATTATATTCAAATGTATATTCCTTATCTATCATCATTATATTCACACGCTCTCATATCAGACTCTTGCTTGCACATGTAACATTTTATTTGTCCAATAAACACATACTACAGAACTAAGGTTTGTAAATTAATTTACTTAACAATGAACTCTTCAATCATATTCTTATAAAAACACACATTCCATTTCAATTTCATACCATTCTCAAACATGTTACTTATCAATGCATTTATCAGGTTATCATACCTACAAGATTTAAATCAGTAGTGACACTCAATTTTTTAATAACACAGAATAAAAAGATGAACCACTATGTGTTAGTTACTAGAATCAAGTATCTTCTCATTCATTTTGGGTTATTTACATTCATCCTTTGAGTCCAACCCCTTTCAACTTATATGACTCTTATACATTGAATGAATTCTTGACAACCAAAACACTTACCTATATCAAAAATTCTATAACTACCTTTTGTACATTAAGAACAACCTAACTACCTACTAAGGTGACTCATTATATGAGTCCATGTATGCATGATACAACTTTGAACACCTTTCTAAACCTAACCTCACCAAATACAATGTTGGACTTCTTAAAACAAGATTGAAGTCTCTATGAAAGTTTAATAATTCAAATGAATGACTTTTGGCAAGAAAGTCCAATTCAACTATAATTCAAAATTGACACCAAAATTATAACTTAGAAAGACTCCTACAAACTTGCTATGATCTTGATCACCTCCTAAAGACTCAAAATATGTAAACTAGATCACTTATTTACATTGGTAGTAATGCTCATGTATCAATCTTCCTTGTCTATATATGAAAGGCTTATTCATTGTATTTAGATAAAAACTATGGATATGGAGCTCTAGATAAAAATTATGAAGATGGAGCTCTAAATGGAAGCTTTGGATATATAAAATATTTATCATTGTATGTTGTATTTATGTATGATAGACTAAGGCCTTATTTGAGAAATGCATCAATAGAATTTATTATGGTAATGGTTTGTATATTTTATCTCAGATGAGAGTTTTCTAAACTCTTTTATGGTATCAGAGCTGTCTTCAATAACCATTACTCAGCATCTTAGCTTCTCCTTATTCAACATCTATTTTTGAAAGAATTTATTTATTATTTTGTTTTTTATTATAGGTAAATTTTGGAGATTGAAGGAGTAAGTGAAATCTCACCAATATATCCATGTTATATGAGAAAGACATGATCACCTCAAATTTCATTCTATTTGGATCTCAGAGGCAATATTTACAAGATTTTTACAAATCTATTTTTAATTAAAACTAATTAATCTGTTTTTATGTTGTGAAAAAACTATAGATAATCTCTTTAAAAAAAATTGGGTTGTATGTGACTTGTTTTATACTTTCCATAAAATTTTTAAATTTTGAATTTTATTAAGAATTGAAAAAGTTATCATAGTTTTACTAAGTCGTACTATTTTGAAAAAATATGACTTTTAATTATTTAATTGTGAGAAAACTATAACTGGTCACTCAAAACCATTTTAGGGTTTTATGAACCTTATTATTATAGTTTATAAACATTTTTAAATTTTAAATTTAATTAAAAATTGAAAAAGTTATTCTAGTGTTACTGATTAGTACCATTCAAAAATATATTCTTGTAGGGAGATTTTTTTATTGTTTTTTATAAAACAATATCTTTGGATTTTTTTTATTGGTTTTTATTAAAAATAATATTTTGTATTTAAGAGACATAAGAAGATATTTTATTGGTTTACCACATACCTTTTTCTCAATATCATTTGTCAAATACTGGAGGGTGAGGCCCAGTTTGGCAGGTGGCCAAACCCCTTCATAGGCAAACAAACTTTCTCTTTCATTAACTTCACCATTTTGATTGCAATTATGGATGCATTTTTAACTGAGTTTGGTGTCCATTTTTAAGCTACGTCGCATTTTACTATTGTTTATTTTTTCATCCACTCCTATGCAGACATCTTAATCCACCATTTTTATTTGATTTGCGATGGATTTTAGATCACTTGTGACAACACCATCATTATTTATGAGGATTTACTAGCATGGTTGTTTCATTGTTCAAATCCCCTCATAAAACATTTTATTGCATTCATGCTCATTTATCTATACACTTCTATATTCATTTTGAACAGAGCCCATCATCTTGCATTACTTGAGTATATTTTTTGTGCTACTCGTGTTTCTGGTCCACATTGCTCTCATGTTTTTGGAGTAACTCTCATAATTTATGATGACTTATTGAATAGATCGATAGTCTCTTTGATTGGAACTATTTTGGTGTATACAATGTCTTTCTTATTTTATTTAGTATTTTTTGTGTATGGGATATATTGTACTTGTAATAAATTATAAAGTGTCATGAAGGGTTTGCTTTTACAATCTAGTCTACCTTCATATATGTATATCTTAATTTATACACCCTTTACTATTTCAATTTCCAGTCTCTCCCATCACCACCAAAGCCATCTTTTTGAGAGATTTTATCTACATTTTTTATATCCCTCATTTGTACATAGGTATCTTATTCAAGCACTTTATTTTCTAGAACCCATATGAAGATTATAATGTCTCACTGACATTCTTAGTGACTTTTATGTAGTGAAACCAGTGTGGCATGACCACCAGTCTTTGTGCTCACTTCTCACCATTTTTAGTCCAATTCTTTAGAGCTTACTTTGAATGTCATATTCTCCCAGCTTAGCATTGATGGAGGGTGTTTATGCTTCTTTAAATTCATCATTCTACCTAATATTATAGAGTATAGTATTGCATGCTCAAAGATGGAAAGATTATGGGCATTTTATAGTTTACCAGGAAAGTTGTGAAAGTTTATGGGCATTTTATTGAGCTTGTTTATTTGATATTGAAACTATCAAATAAACAAGCTAAAAGATGGAAGATTATACCCAAAAATATTGCATGCTATTATAATAATGAACACATGAGACATGCACCTCTGAAAACCCATTTTGAGAAGTTGGTGATTCAAGAAAACCAGAAATTATCAAGATACAAAAAACATCTCAACTTATAACCTATATGAATTCACTGCATCAAAATCTTTGAAATAAAAATACTAGTTTTCTTCAAAAAATGACTCTCATTCAAGGAATTTCAACATTTAAGCCATGTCATCTACTCAAAATGATCATGTAGTTTTTTTTAAACACCAAAGACTATAAGAATACAAAAACCAAAAAAATCAGAAGTTCCACACTACACTGACCATATTGAATACTATTATCAAAACATAAGTCTCACATCCTTTCAACCAGCTTTGAAAAATAAAAATGTTTCATGCAAAGACTATTTTGAATCCAAATAGAACCAGATTCATACCTTAACACCAAAGTCTCAGTGGAAATGGCTTTGAAAAGTTTTTATATTTCTCTTGTATCCTCTTCGATGGAATTCTTCCACACATAGAGTTTCAGTTCCACTTATAATCTTATAAAATAATGATGAAAAATAAAGAAACTACCACTTTTATACTCTAGTACTAAATAGTAAACATTACCAATGATGTGTTTATCTCTATTCATTTAAAACTCTACTAAAAAAATAAAGTGGCTTGGCCAACGTTAGTGATTTTGCTATCTAAGTTAGTAAACTAACTATCTACATAACCAACTTGACCACCAAAATGAAAAATCAATACAAGTACTAAAACATTAAACTCTACCTTACTATCAACTTACATAGGATCTGTAAAAATATAACATTGAGCTATGAGCTTAACAAATTTGTACATTTCAATAATCCATGGTGGATCACCACCCATTTCATTCAATGATTGAGGTTAATTCAAACCTAATCACTTAACTATGAGGTTATCAAACTCACCACATTGTAAATATTATTTTCCACTTCATATTATATCCACCATTCTTAATATATTCAAAGTTCCTTACACTAATCAACCAGTATATTATGACCTAAGTCATGTTAACCTTAACAATTAGGTTTTCAAGTCAAACGACTTAGATAATATGTTCTAGGCCATTGTTGATATCAAATTTTTATTTTATTTTTTTAAATGAAATGAGCCATGATGTCTAGCAAGACATGTTAATGCCTTCAAGACAATATTTTCAAAAAAAATGCCCTTGAATGTACATACATGTGTTAGCTTAGTAATTCTTCCATTCATGCAACCATGTATTATAGACAAAAATTACATTTCCTTATTACCTATTTATGTGTTAATCCAAAATAAATTGTACATGTCTAAATTATTTGACTTTCAACTACTTCCAAATATTATCATGCGATAATCTCAATGTTTTGAAAATATAACAAATGCAACAAGATAGGCAACATTATACATTTATCTTGTTATATTTTACAAGTGTGAAATCAATATAGATTGAAATTGTATTATTTGTAACTAAAAATAATGTTGACCACTCACAATTATCACTGTTCACAACATGATTGAATTTGAAAACAACTATAATTATATACAATTACAAAGTATATCATATGTATACTAAATATTTGTTTACTTAATAATATACTTATGCTATCAAAATAATTTAATCAACATTAAAATTAATAAATATTTAACATAGCATCATTAATGATTGCATAAACATAGAAAAGATGAATATTCAAATGAATACAAATGAATTAGTCCCTTGTCAGTATTTTTAAACTTTATGATATAGTCATCAATATTATAGAATTAAGCATGTCAAGTCATTCATAAAAAATAGGGAGTGTCAAAAATAGTCATAACACTAGCAACCTTCCTAGCCAATATCATTTATGAAATTACATTGTAATAATATTTTTCTACAATTAAATAAATCATGAGAGTGTAACATAGGTTAAATAATTTCTCTAGTATCTATACGTAAACCCCTTTGAAATGATAAATGTGTTCAAAGATGGATTGTTCAACTAACATGACATGAAAAAAAAAAAAAACTAGATAAAGAAATTTACACTAGATAAAATAACTAATGCACAACATAGAATATAAATATTGAAAAATTAATTAATGCTTACAACACATTAATATTTATTTTTGTTTATTCATAAAGAATTGTATTTAAATGATCATACAATAATATCTCAATAATTGAAAACTTACAGTGATATAGTAGAACTTATAGGTCATCTTCCTTCATAATAATGAATACTTGTACTTTAAAAAATGTTGATCCAAACCAAAGAAAAGAAATAAGAAAAAGAAAACAATAAGAAAAGAAATAAATCAAAAAGAAACAAACCAAAAAAAAAATTATGAAAAAAAATTAAATGGTGATCATTGACTAGATGACGTAATCAATTACCATCAAGATCCTATAAATGAAAGGTATTCTTTAAAATAACAATAGAAATTCTATATAATCAAGCCAAAGAGAATCAAACTTATGATGCTTACTTGAATCTTTGTGTGCTTTATCCCAATATGAAACGAGATCACCAACTTTGAAAGTCTTATTACGTACTTTCTTCTCAAAATTTTCTTTAATTTTTTCTTAGCCTTTTCTAATTTATACAATGCCATGGCCTTGGTTCAATTTAAATCTAAGATATCCTTAAGTCTTTATTTTATCATATTATTATCTTTTGATAAATATTGGAGAGTAATCGTTGCAAAAGAAATTTAAATTCTTATTGGCAAAGTAGCTTAAAAGCCATCAGCTAACATAAATGGTGAATAACTTGTAGTAATATTTATTATTACATGATTAACCTAAAATACTTCAAAAAAATTTAAATGTCAATCACGCTTATTCTCATAAATTAATTTTTTCATGATTAAAATTAGATTTTTATTGGTAGACTCAACTTGTCTATTCCTTTGAAGATAGTATTTTACGGAATAGCTAGAGATAATAGAATAACATCTTAAGAATTATAAATAATCATTTAAAATAAATTGTAGACCATTATTAGAAATAACTTCATAAGAAACACCAAATCTTGAAAAGATTTAATTTTTTAAAAAAGAAATCACTTCAGTTGTAACTGAACTTTTTAAAGCTTTGACTTTAGGCCATTTTGTAAATTAATATGTAGTAAAAATATACTTGTGACCAACTAAAGGAGGATAAATATCATAAATAAAATCAATTCTTCATTTAGTGAAAGACTTTTCTAGAGTAATAAAATTTAAAATAATGGCAAGTAATCTATCTCTGCCAATAAATAATCGACAAAGCATGCATACATGAACGGGCTTATAAGCATTTCAAAACAATGTAGGTCAATAATAACATACACATAGAATCTTATAAGAAGTGGTTTTTATTACATAATAACCTCTAGGCACCTTTGCCTTCATTATATCCTCTAGGCACCTTTTGAGTTTGATTGAGTTAGACATCGTAGCAAAACTCTATCTCTATTCCTATAGAATAGAAAATTTTATAATAAAACAAACTTTAAAGCTTGAAGTCTAAGTGATATTTTTTATTTTTTATCCAAGTTATTAGGACATGCTTGATTTTAAAATAAAATACTAAATCATGATACCAATCATACTCAACAAGAAAATAGTCTCATTCATTCATTTCATGTCTAAACTGAATTTTTTGTTTTAAATCAATGCAACTTTCATGGTTTAAAAATGAGTTTTAACATGCAAAGAGTCATCAATTGATAAAACTAAAATATTTATACATGAGGTTATATATTTTGTTAAATATTTTACTAACTCTTTACCTTTAATAGTTTTAGATATTTCAAATTCAAGGTCAAGTTCTTGAATCCTTAAGATTGATTTAGCTACTCTTCCTTAGAAAATAGGTTGTTTTAAAAGATAATAAATGGTAGGTACATGGGATCTAACAATCATTTTATTTTCCATCAAAAGATAAAGAAACTTGATTAAATAATATATCTATAAAAACACAAACTTTTTAATCAATGGATACCTCGTTTATGCATCTTTTAAGACTTGACTCATGTAAACAATAAGCTTTTCTTTATTATTCGCATCATCTTGAATAATTACAACACCTATGGCCTTTTTAGTAGAATTTACATAAAGAATGAAATACTTGTTTAAAATAAGTTTAACAAGTACAAGAGCACTTATAATGGCATCCTTAATATTATTAAAATCTGAATCAGTACCTAAAATCTAAATATAAGACTAATGTTTCTTTAAAAGAATTTTAAATAGATTAGATTTATCGACAAATTTAGAAATAAATTTCTACACAAATTTGATTTTGTCAAAGAAAGATCTGAGACCAGATTAATCTTTTAAAGGTTGCATATCCTTAGTATTTTTTATACATTTTAGATCAATAGAAATATCATTTTTATAAATAATATGTCCTAATAATTTACCCTCTATGACACCAAAATCAGATTTCTTGAGAGTTAAATAAATACCATATTTTCTATATCTTATGAAAATTTCACGAAGATGATCAATATGCTTCTTTATTTTCTTAGAATTTATGATAAGATCATCAAGATAGACCTCAATAACTATCAATTCATCAAAAGATACAGCATAGCCCTTTGAAATATGGCACATGCATTAATAAGATCAAAAGACATTCTGTTAAAAGTAAAAGTTCCTCTACACATGATAAACATAGTCATATGTCTATCATCTAGATTAACAAAAAAAATTATTGTAATCATAAAATTTGTCAAGTAAAAATATCATTTCAGATCCTACAATTTATTAAAAATTTTGATTAATGCTAAGAAGAAGAAAATTATCTTTAACACTAGCCTTATTAAGACCTATAAAATCTACACAAAGACTAATATCGCTATTATTTTTATAAATAGGTAGAAAATTAGCTACGCAATACAAATATTTTATAGGAAAAATGACACCACCATCAAATATTTTATCAAGCTCCTTGTTGATGGTATCCTCCAATAAGAGACTTATTCATCTAATCTTTTGTCTAATAGGCTTAATACCAAGTTTAATAAGGATATCATGTTTAATAATATTATTATCGTAATCTTTTAAGTTTTTGTAAGACCAAGTAAAAACATTAAAAAAAAATCTTTAAAAATATTAATAGATTTTAAAAATTTCTTCAAAAGTGCATTGAATTTCCAAATAAATATATTAAGGATCTTCCTCAGTACCAAGATTAATGGGAATAATTTCACCTATTACTCTCCTTGAAGGTTCCTCAGTACGAGAAATTTTGGGTTGATCATTAAGATTGAATATCAATTCTAAATTGATTAAACCAATGGGTAATTTGTTAGTACTCAATTGTCGATAATCACCACACTCCAACACATAATTATTATAATCAAAATAGTTGCCTTGAATAAAATAATCAATATGTTGATTATAATCAAAAATAAATCAATTTTCATTCAAATTAAGCACCTTAGGTCTAAAATTTTTAGCAAAAGAGAAGTCAATAATTGGTTCATTTTCACTTAGAGAATTATTTGAAACAAAAACAATGAGCTTATTAGGTTGGGCATTAAATTCTTTAAGTATGTGAGTAATATTAAAAGCTTCAAAATTTTCAAGTAGAGACTAAATCTGTTAAATGTAACTATGGAGGTGAATTTGACTAGTCTTGTAAACTTTTCTAACTTATCTAATAATAAACTTAGAATCACCAATGAATTCTAAGTGTTTGACATTAAGTTCAATTACTTTTTATAAACTTAAACATAAAGCTTCAAATTATGTTGTATTATTAATATTATCAAAACACAATTTATAAGCACAATGAAACACTTTATCAATAAGAGAAATTAAACAAATTCAAGTACAATTACCATGTTTTGAACATGCTCCATCAAAATATAAAGATCATAAAATATTTCTATAAAATATCTTCTCTTGATATTTTTCAAGTTCATCTAAAGCTAACAACTCATAGATACCAATTCCAGTTTCCATGTATGCAACAATAGGTGGTATAGAATCAATAAGATTACTAAACCATTTCTTTCTTTACATGAAATTAATTTTATTGTCGACTAGAACCTTATTAATATCCTTACATATGAAAGTATCAGTTACTTTTGACCAATCCCTCCCTAAAAGTGTAGTGTAATTACTATGAATATTCAATACTTGAACATTAGTCATACATCTAATTATTTCATCTTGAGCGATTTTGATAACAATATCATGGAACTTACCATAAATTTTGGTTTGACAAGAATCAAAACTTATGAGTTTCTTATTATCAGTCTCATAAAATATGTTTAATTGATTGGCAATGAATTTTGGTATTATATTCTTTAAGGCTCTTACATCAAAGATACAATTATGAATAATTTTGTCAGTAATTTTAAATAAAACACAGAAAGAAAGTGTATAATTAGCAAAAAGATCATAAATCTGAATAAAAATAGTAGATTGTTCATTACTATTTATTTCTTCTTCAAATATTACCATATTTTTAGAAATTAAAATTTTAACATCATTTATTTTATCAAGTTGACCAAGTAGACTAGTATCCTACAATAATAAAAAACCCACCTTAACAGTAGTGAGATTATTTATAATATTATAAGCATCAACATTAAGATGATGAATGTGAGTATAATTCTTGAGTTTATAATGAGGATACTATGCATTATTAAAACTAATTGATAAAATATTTTTTAAGAATTAATTACAACATTATCAAATGTAGCATTATTCTACGTTCTTTTACCATAATCTTGATTTTTAAAAGATGATGTCTAATTATTAGTTGCATTTGAATTACCTTTTTTTTTATAATATTCTTGTCTAGTGTTGAGAGTATAATTATTGGTAGTTTTGACATTATACAAAGATTTCACAAATCCACACATGTTTATATTATCAGTTAAGTCAATGGAGATAGTATCCTTTTTTTGAATAAACTTTTTAAACATTTGTATTTCTATATAATAATTAGGATCATGATCTAATTCACAAACATAATAATAATGAATCCTTTTTTTTTTCATTTTTATTTTTCTGAAAAATTAAAGATTTACCTAATGTAGTTGATTTGTCATTTAATTATCATTTGATGGCAACCAACTCATTACTAAAATTATGAATGAATTTTAAGATTTATGTATTATCATAATTTAAACATGTGGAGGCTCAATCATTAAAATCAACATTTTTTTATTTCTTTTCATATTTAATACAGAAAGTTATAGTTTCATCATAATCCACAATATTTGTGTATTCTAAACTCTTTTCATATTTTAGAGGCAAAACATTACAAAAATATAATCTAGATAATTTTTTGGATGCTCTAAGATCATAAAGAATCTTTTTATGTAACTTAGTGAATCTAATTACAAAATGGTAAATTGTGTTACCTGATTAATAGATATATTAACTAATTCATTTAGTAAATCCAAATTGTAATTAGGTTTGTCAAAACAAAGTTATAGTCAATCCTCTATATATTTCCAAGTATTAATAACACTTATTTGAAGACTAATAAAAACTTGTGAAACTTTACTTTCTAAAGTTTTTGAAAAACCCCAAAGATAAACTTTCTCATTCATAATATCAAGAGTGGCATAAATTAACTTGAAAGCATTTAAATGATCTTCTCAATACTCACCATAACTTCTAAAAAATTTAAGAACTTTAAGTCCCTTAAGAAAAGGTAATTTCTATAACAAGCACCAATATTAATAAGATCCCCATGAATCCAAGGATTCACTAAGGCTTGAACAATATCTTTATTAGAATCTACTTCATTATCAGTTATTTCTATTAATTTTTAAAAACTTAGAAGTTTTAGCAAATTTTACTAGTTGATTAAGTTGATTTACCATTGTAGTTATATTAGATTCAGTAGAAAAATTAGAATATGAAGGAATAATTAAATCATCAGAAAGAATATTTTTATAAAGATAACATATTCTATGAGGAGGATTAACAATTAAAAAATTTTCCTTTTCTTGATGAATTTGATGATTTGATTTATCCCACTAAGATTTGTGTACCAATCAATATCAAACTCTGCTTCTTTTTATTTTTCTACTATAACTTCAAGAATATGAGGTAAAAAGTAAGTTCTATTAAACAGTAAGATTAGAAGTAATGTCAACCCGATCTTTCGCAATGTCAATCAAAAGCTAGATAATAGGAAGCAAACCTCTAATGGTTATGGAAAATAAAAATAAACAATTTAGATTAAAATATAAAAATAAATAAGATTTCTAAAAATGAAAGTATCCCTTGTAAAGTTGCTAAATTTGTTGATGGTGAAAAATGTCACACCAATAAATCAACCTTTTCACCTATCACAAAGGTTAAGATGAAATCATACCAGTTTAATTAGAAGGGTCAAAAGAATAAAAATTGATTCCAAAGATGTATAAAATATATTTTTTAATAATTCTTAGAAATAAAGAGTAAGTCAAATATCAAATAATATACAATTATAATTCATAAATCAAATATCATTAAATATTAAATGCATCAAAACATAATTATGTAATCTAACTTATCCGATAGAGAAAACTATAGAAGAGGTAGTCCCCTAAAGGAAAGATCTTTGATCCTTTATAATTTTATTGAACTGAAATTTTTATAATTTCTTGATATATCTTAAGCTCAAAATAGATTAAAAAAAGAAATAAAACAAGCTAAAAGACAAGTAAAATAAACGGAAATGAAAACTGAATAACAAAATAAAAATAAACACTAACATATTAATCTAATAATAAATAAAACTAAACTAAATTAAACTAACTTCAAATTATGAAATAAATAATAAAATATATAATTCTCTATCTTATAATATTAAATCATGATAACACTAAATGAAAGAACAATAACAAAGGAACTAAATACTAATCTAGAAACAAACTAAAAATTAATCTAAGAATTTTATTAATTACTATAAAAATTAACTAAGTTAAAAAGAACTTAATAATAAATAAAAATAAATTAACGTAAGAATTAAATAAGAAGTATTAATTAAATTAATATAATCTAAGAAAATAATAATCAAATGAAAGAACTTAAAATTAAAAAGCAAATAAGATGAAAAGATAACACAAAAATAACTAAGATAAAAAAAGGATACAAAAGATAATTAGATCTAAATTTATATTTAAATTAAACTAATCAAACTAGTTAATTTAATTTAAAATATAAAATTGAATAAATTAAATTAAATATAAAATTACGAGTCTTGAGACAAGAGTCATCTTAGAATAAATGAAATAAAATTTATTAAGAAACTGAACTTTTGAGTACAAATAGTCTTCAAAAAATGATAAATTACAATCAAAAGATCAATAAAATATCATAAGATGTGATGCATTCATCATTATTCAATTTAAGCACATAGAATTATGCTCATATGACTATATATCTACAATCATCAAAAGATATTAAGGCTTGAAAGTTTTTAGATAATCAGTTTATAAAATAAATAAGAATCATAGATATACATGTGCTAAATAAGCAGATTATTTCACTATTATAAAATGTATTGTTTGGTTTATCTACAAGTAGTCATTTGATCTTAGAGATGTTTGTACAGAAATAAAATAATGATAAATAACTTTAGAATCAAACAGAGTTCTTCACCTATATATGTTTCTCTTTTTGTAATGTCTCTTTGATCTATTTATAAGCAATCTCCTCTAGAGATAGTTATAGAATAAGTTACAACTAACTTTAGTTAGTTGTTGTTAACTTATAATTGAATTTTAAAAGTCAATTAGTTAACTTTATGATTTATATCTTTATAAATTTAGACTTAATATAAAGTCTAATAGATCACATTTTAAATATAATAGACCAATAAATTTATAATGGGTGGGGGGCCTTGATTCACTTGAACACATTTAAATAAACATCTAACTATGCAAAACAATATTAACTATGTTAATTGTTAAATAAAATTTAAATGCTCCTAATATTAAATTTCATAAGTACTTTACAATAATAATTAGTAAACATGTAAATAAATTGTTCTGCATAAACTGAAAATGCTGCCACGTATCACAAACCCATTGAAAACATATCAACATTCTCAAAAATATCACCATGACAATAAGTCTAAGTATAATTTATGAACATAATTTAAACAATAGTCTAATCAGAATATGCATCAAAAATTAAATCTATTACTGAAGCACCCTTCTTAGTTTAGTAGTATGTGTACTCCATAGATGTATTGGGAAGTTCAACCAAGTGAGTGCCTTCAAAATCATATACTATCAATTTAACCTTATTTAAAATCATAGTCACCAATAGTTGTGTTATAGGGATGCTAGCATGTTTCCTACTAGAATAAATAGGTCTTTCAAATTTAGGTGAAGGAATTATGGTATTAAATTGCACAATCAAATGGGAATGCAATTTTATAATTATATTTTCAGGTTGCTCATTTAATGGAGTATTATTTAGATCATACTGGATAGCAATATGCATGTGTTGAAAAGTGTCACTTGAAGTGACTCACCTATAAGGATAATGTCTCCAATGTGCTCTCCTCAATCCTTTATTACTATGGAAATTCAAATCTCTAGCAAGGATTGAATTAAGTAAATTAAAAAATACAGGGTCAAAAATGTCAAAATGGATAGATACATGGGTACCATGTTAAAAGGTTAAGGAAATATGTTAGTACCCTAAGGCCATGAAATAACTAGCCTCGATAACTACCTCGAGAAGGAGTATCTTCACTATGTTTGTCATCACCTCTATCCCAATCATTTATGCTTGAATCATGTGATTTTGGGGTATACTTTGACATACTAAGATGCATCCTTCAATAAGCAAAAATGTTCAAGTGTGCAATCAAAACATCAATTTAATTATTTATTAAAAAATAGCTAAGTGTTTATTTTTAAAATTGTTTAGAATAAATCAAAACTTATCACTCATATCATCAAAAATTAGAATTTCTTGATTTCAATGAAAAATTGAAAGTAGTCATTATTATAATCAAACCCTTATCACAATAATGACTATTCTACCAATTGTAATTCTTGCACATTGCATTTGTTTGAAAAACTCGTATCTATATCAAAAGTAATCAAAAACTATATGTATAGATATATTCCTTATGCTTTGTTTCTACCTTATATCAAACCACTAACCAATATGAATGTTAATATTCAATAAACATAATTATAGTGCAATATATTAACTTGAACCAAAATAATGTCAAAGATAATTGATTGTATCGAAACCCTATAATATCAACTAGCCATTCAAATATTTATAATCTTTATCAAAATATTTGCACTTAAAACCAATAACACCTTGAATATATTGTTTCTTCACAATAACTTCAAAGTATATTCTCTTCATTTTATTCATAAATTCCATTTCAAACATATTAAAAATATAATCAATGACTGAAGTGCAGTTATTAACAAGTGAATCCAACAATAAAACTATACATGACCTCAACTTATAACTTAATTATTGTGTTATTCAAACAATCTCTTAGAATGAAAAATAAATCTTAGAAAACATAATGCATACAAACTGTAACATACCCCCTTTCTAGAACCTACTCATAAATCAAGCTCCTAATAACTCTAAAAACTCTAAGGAAATAATTATCTCATACATTACACATAAAAATGTTAATTTATAACAACTATGCTTCCAGACTACATTTTATGATTTCAACATATTCACAATCTAAAGCTCGATATAACATGCATGCAAAAAACCCTTTTCAATAGCCATTTGTATATATCTTTTCCTCAATTTAAATCTTCATGCAGGATAAAAATAAATTGTTCGAAATACATTCTTCCACTTTCTTGGTAAACTATCAATTGCCCAAAAACTACCACAACTTATAAACTCATATACATGAACAAAAGCTTTAATATCAAACATACAAGCTCAAAGATGGAAGATTGTACCCAAAAATATTGAAATGTTATCAGAAAAATGAACACATAAGATATGCACCACTGAAAACCCATTATTCGAAATTGGTGATTCAAGAAAACTAGAAATTATCAAGATCTAATAAACATCTCAACTTATAACTTATGCGAATTCACTACATCGGAATATTTGAAATAAGAATACTATTTTTCCTCAAGAAATGATTCCCATTCAATAAATTTCAAAATTTTAAACCATCTTATCTACTCAAAATGAGAATGTAGTTTTTTTCAAACACTATAGATTTTAAGCATGCAAAAACTAGAATATTAGAAACTCCATACCATACTGACCATATCGAATACTATTATCAAAACATAAGCCGCACATCCTTTCAACCGGTTTTTAAAAATAAAATGTTTCATGCAGAGACTATTTTGAATCCAAATAAAACTAGATTCATACCTTAACACCAAAGTCTCAATGTAAATTGATTAGAAAATCTTTTATATTTCTCTTTTATGCTCTTCAATGGAATTCTTCATAGGAAGAGTTCCACTTCTACTTCTAAGCTTGCAAAATGATGATGAAAAATAAAGAAACTACCACTTTTATATTCTAGTACCAAACATTAAACACTCCTAATGACATGTTTATCTTCCATTCATTTATAACTATAATAACCAATTAAAGTGGCTCATCCAATGTTAGTGATTCAACTGTCTAAGAAAATTAACTATCTATATAACCAACTTGACTGCCAAAACCAAAAATCAATGCAAGTGTTGAAACATTAAACTTTGCCTTATTGCCAACTTGCATAGGATCTATAAAAATATAGTATCGAGCTATGAGCTCATTAAATTTGTACATTTCAACAATCAATGATGGATCATTGCCCATTTCATTCAATGCTTGGGGTTAGTTCAACCTGATCACTTAGCTCTAAGGTTATCAAACTCACCACCTTATAAATATTATTTGTCACTTCTTATTATATCCACCACTTTTAATGTATTCAAAGGTCCTTACACTAATCAGCTAATCTATAATGACCTAAGTCATGTTAACCTTAGCAATTAGGTTTTCAATTTTAATTAATTAGATAATATGTTCTAGGCCATTGATTATATCAAATTCTTTTTCAAGAATTTAAATGAAGTGAGCAATCATGCCTAGCAACACGTGTTAAGGCCTTTCAAGACAATATTTACAACAAAATATGCCTTTGAATGTAAATACATGTTTAAATTAAAAATTATTCCATTCATGCAACCATGTATTATAGGCAAAAAATACATTTTCTTATTACCTCTTTACAGGTTAAGCCAAAATGCATTGTACATGCCTAAATTATCTTATTTTTTACTACTTTCAGATATTATCATGTGATAATCTCAATGTTCTAAAAATATTACAAATGCAATAAGATAGACAAGATTATACGTTTACCTTACTACTATTTACACATGTCAAATCAATATAGATTGAAACTATATTATTTATAACTGAAAGGAATGCTGACCACTCACAACTATCATTGTTTATAATAGTATCAAATCTAAAAACAACTACAATTGTATACAACTGCAAAGTAGATTTTATATATATATATATATATATATATATATTAATGATATACTTATGTTACCAAATCACTTAATCAACATCAAGAGTAATAAATATTTAGCATAGTATTATTAATAATTGCACAAGCACATAAAATATGAATATTCGAATGAATACAAATGAATTGGCCCCCACCATCCATTTTAAACTTTATGACTATAGTCATCAATATGGCAGAATTAAGCATGTCAATACATTTATAAAAAGTATGGGGGTGTTGAAAATAGGCATAACATGATAGGGTAAGTACCCCAAGTGAGAAAATCCAAGGGCTATAAGAATGCTTGGAATTTGTGATAGAGAATTAGCATAGAGGTTTAAGTGAAAATAATATATGTACAAAGGATAATGTGAAACTATAAACCAATAATCTCATCAAGGGGATGTTTGTATTGTCCCTGTATTATGTGTATTATAACTTTAAATTTTATTTCCATATTCATACTTTTCATAATCAAAATCATCAAGGTCATACTAATATTTTGTATTATTAGGATCATAATCATCAGTGTAACCATTAGCATAGGATAAAACTAACTTTTTAGGTTATGCTTAAAATTATGGGATGCCATTTTGATTATCTTTTGTATATATGTATGAAAAAATTAATGCACTATAGATTGGATATGCTTTTTGAATATACACATCATTATTAAGATATTGTATTTAACCTTGATTTAGAGAATGATCATGTATGACTAGTTAAACATTAGGAAGAGAAGTGATTGGTGTTTTAACTTTATCTTTTTTATCTATGCATGAAGTATACATAATGTTTGATTCCTTAGTAATAATCTTTGTATCATTAGACTTCATAGGATTTTTTTGGTTTGGACATGCCTTTAGTAATGCTTGGGGCTATCACATGCTCCAATAATGTGGGGAGCGCATTTTTCATGTACTCCACATGTGAGTGGAATATTATTAAATGTTTATTTAATAATTTCCATGTTATTGTAAATGGGATTGATTTCCTTATTTTTAAGGAATTAATTGTTATTTTTATTTATTTCCATGTTGACTTCCATATTTATTAGAAGTGGGATTAACTTCATTATTTTTTATGGAATTAGTAGTTTATTGGAAGTGGGATTGACTTTCTTGTTTCAAGGAGTTGGTTGTTATTACATTACATTGTAATTGTTGCCCTTTGGAGGAGGAGAGACAAGGATGGTGTGTTCCTTCTTGACGGAGCTTGTAGATAAGCTTGAATAGGTGGAATATGGCATATTACCTTATGGATAGAGCTTATATTAGATAAAGATGGCAAGTTTTCTCCTTGTTAGATGGATTTCTTCATTATTTGATATATACAGGTGGAGATGAGACTTAATAAAACAAGTTTTGCATATGACAAAGATAGTGTGCAAATGTGATTATTTACAGGGTGCAATATAGTAGCTTGTGGTATGTTATTATATAGGTGTAGGTGTATCATAACATGTGTGGATGATTGTTGATAGATTTAAATCAATAATTTAGTGAATTCATTTGTGAATTTAGGAGATATTCTATCTCTATGAGAGGTTCTTTGTAATCTTATTTTATTATAGATGTTATTGAGAACTTTCTTAGTGGATGTAGCCCAGATTGGATAAACCATGGTAGATCTATATTATGTGGTATTTTTGGTTTTATTTTCTCTATTATTACTTTCATTTATAGTGATTTGAAGAATTATTTCCATGATGCATGTAGTGCATAATTAAATCTAATTTTACACATTTGAAATATGGTTATGTGATTTTATGGTGAATTAAATCTGGTTTGAATTCTTTTAATTCTTAACAACTGGTATCAGAGCTTTGGTTATATTTTTTGCTAAAGTGGTAAATCATAGGAAGGGTTATTAGCTTGAGTGAGAGCTATGGGAGAAGAGATCAGATTCAAGGTTAAAAAAATTTATGATAAAAAATTTGGTTTATGAAAAATGAAAATGGAAGATTACTTGTATTAGAAGGAGCTTCATCTCCTCTTGGAGGTGAAAGTAGAACAATGTGTAAGTATGAGTGATGTGGATTGGTCATTTTTTAACAAGAAGGCATTGGGATCCATATGGTTATGCCTTGCATCTTATGTTGCATTTAACATTTTAGATGAGAAAACTACAAAGGATATCATGGATAAACTTGAAAAGTTATATGAGAAACCCTCTGCTTCAAATAATTTTTGTCTTATGAAAAGATTGTTTAATATAAAAATGTCTGAGAATAGTTCTATTGCTAGTCATTTAAATGACTTTAATACGGTTGTAAGTATCTTCACTTATGTTGAAATTAAGTTTGATGATGAAGTTAGAGATTTTCTGATTTTGTGTTTTTTGCCTGATAGTTGGGATAGCTTGGTTATGGCTATGAGTAATGTTGTCCTTAGGAAGGGAAGCTTAAATTTTTAGGATGTTGTAGGTGTGATTCTTAGCAAGGAAATGTGAATGAAAATCATTGGTGAATCATCTTTAGGTAATGATTTACCTATTGAAACTAGAAGGAGGCAAAAAGATAAGAGCAAAGGCAACTATAGAAAGTTGAAGGGTATATCTAAATCTAGATCTAGATCCAAGATGACATGCTGGCATTATGGGAAGAGTGGACACTCACAAAAAGATTGTTGTTCACTTTGGGATAAGAATGCCAACAAAGAGGAAACAAATGAGGTAAATGTGACATCAACTAAATCATGTCAGGATGCCTTAATTATTTTTTTGGATAATTTTTTTGAAGTCTTGGGTATTAGATTCAGGGACTTCTTTTCATGCCACCCCACATAGGCATTATTTTATTGATTATGTTCAAGAGAATTTGGGACATGTTTATCTTGATGATGATGAATCATATGATATAGTAGGGAAAGTTTATGTTTAGGTTAAAATGCAGAATGGGAACATGTGCCTACTTAAGGATGTTAGACATGTGCCTATGCTGAGATGAAATTTAGTTTCAGTGGGGCAATTGTGCATTGAGGGATATTCAGTAATATTTACTATAGATTATTGGAAAGTTACCAAAGGTGCTCTTATGGTTTTGAGAGGTAAGAAATTTGGTACTTTATATTTGACTATTAGTGTTGATTCTTATGATTTAGTTGTTTCATATGGAAATATAACTATGTGGCACTCCAGGCTCAGTCATATGAGCCATAAGGGCATGGAGATCTTAAAAAACAATTTACCTGGATTAAAATATATTGATTTAGACTTATGTGAGGATTATGTGTACAATAAATAAAAGTGATTGAAGTTCCTAAAAGTTGGACCCACAAAGAAAGAGCACAAGTTAGAGTTGATACATTTAGATGTATGGGGACTAGCTCAAGTATCTTTTATTAGTGGTTCCAATAATTATGTCACTTTTATTGATGATGTAACTAGGAAAGTTTAGTTTTATTGTATTAAAAATAAATTTGATGTATTTAAAACTTTTAAGAAGTGGAAAGCCTTGGTTGAGAATGAACTAGGTCTCAAGTTAAAATGTCTCAGATCAAATAATGGAGGTGAGTATTGTAGTAATATTTTATTTGATTATTGTTCTAACAATGGAATCCATAGGCAAAGGATAATTCTAGTAACTCCATAGCAGAATGGGATATCTGGAAGGATGAATATAACAATAATGGAATGTGCTAGGAGCATGAGGTTACATGCAGGGTTGCCTTTATAGTTTTGGGCAAAAGTAATTAACACAACAATTTATTTGATTAATAGAGGACCTTCAATGCCTTTGGATGGAGGTATTCCTAAACAAGCTTGGTCTGGTAAGAATGTTGATTATTCCTTTTTTAGAATCTTTGGATGTGAGGCTTTTTCTCTCATTAAGAAATAAGATAGGACGAAGTTAGAAGCAAAATCAGAAAAATACACATTTGTTGGTTATGGTGAGGATGACTTTGGTTTTCGTTTATGGAGCATTAAAGATAAGAAAATATTTTAGTCTAGAGATGTAGTCTTTAATGAAAAAGTCATGTATAAGAATAAATTGCAAAAATAGAAATAGGAACAAAAAGAGTACATAGTATTGGATGATATTACGGATGGAAAAAAAATTAATGAATTAATTCAGGAACCTTCTACACAAGGACCCTAAAATTCTATCATAAGAAGGTCTTCTAGGGTAAAAAGAGAACTTGAACATTTTTATCGTTCTTTGAATTATTTATTACTCACTGACAATGGATAAACAGAGTGTTATGAGGAATCAATGCAGGAAGATGCTAGGATGAAGTGGGAGCAAGCCATGGATGAGGAGCATAGATCTCTCATGGAGAACCAAATGTGGGATTTGGTAAGGCTATCCAAGGGCAAGAGTGCATTTCCAAAAAAGTGGATCTTCATAATAAAAGAAGAAGATGAAGGGAGAAAAAGGTATAAGGCCAAAATGGTGGTCAAGGGGTTTACACAAAAATCAGGTATTGATTTTGATGATATTTTTTCTCCTATTGTAAAAATGACTTATATTAAGACTATTCTTGGTTTAGTAGCAGTTGAGGATTTACACTTAGAATAGTTAGATGTGAAAATTTCTTTTCTTCATGGTTATTTAGATGAAGAGTTGTATATGAATTAGCCACAAGGATATGAGGTCAAAGGGAAGGAGAACTATGTGTGCAGACTAAAGAAAAGCTTGTATGGCCTGAAACAATGTCCATGGCAATGGTCTAAAAAATTTGATTATTTTATGTTGGAACAAGAATATCAAAAGTGTAATTCTGACCATTGCATGTAGATCAAACATTTTGATGATGGTTCTTTTATTATATTCTGCTTGTATGTGGATAACATGTTATTTGTAGGAAAGAACATACAGCATATTCATACACTCAAGAATTAGCTTAGTGACTCCTTTTCTATGAAGGATTTGGGTGCAGTGAATCAAATATTTGGTATGAGGATTACTCATGATAGAAATGAGAGGAAGTTGATTTTATCCCAATCAAAGTATGTGAAGAAACTCTTGGAAAGGTTTAACATGTTGGATGCTAAATCTGTTGGTACTCCTTTGACAAGTCATTTTAGATTATCAAAGGAGCAATGTCCTAAAATAGAGGTTGAAAATATTCAGATGTCCAAGGTACCTTACTCATCGGTAATTGGTATCTTGATGTATGACATGGTCTATACTAGGTCGAATATTGCCCAAGTAGTGAGAGTTGTGAGTAGGTATATGAGTGATCATAGTTATGAGCATTGGAAAGCAGTTAAATGTGTTCTTCAATATTTGAGAGGAACCATGGATGTTGCATTATGTTATGGTAGATCAAATACCACTTTATGTGGTTATATGGACCTAAATATGGTAGGGGATATTGATAGCAAAAGGAGTAGGATAGGTTATATATTTACTATTAGAGATATAATGGTTAATGAGATTTCTAGGATATAAAAGGTTGTGGCTTTGTCAACCACAGAGGTAGAGTATGTTGTTACCACAGAGGCTACCAAGGATATGATATGGTTATAGTAGTTGTTTTGAGATTTGGGGCATGAGAAGGAAGTTAGGAGACTACACATTGATAGTTAGAGTGTTATTCATTTGGAAAAGAACTCCACTTTTCACTTGAGAATGAAACACATTCAGTTATGTTATCACTTCATCAAGATAACTTAGGAGGAGAACTTGGTGAAGCTAGAGAAGATTCATACTAGCCATAATCCTATAGATATGATGACCAAGGTGGTCACATTAGACAAGTGGAGACTATGTTCAAATTTGGTTGGCCTTAGTGGTAATGGAGCAATGATAGATTTTGTTTAGGAGAAACGGTCTCCAAATGGGAGATTGTTGAACGTGGAGCCCTTTGGGAATATCACATGATCATGATGGTACATTTTGGGGGCTTAGAGAGATCTAAGGATGTGGGGAGTGCATTTTTTATGTACTCTACATGTGAGTGGAATATTATTAAATGTTTATTTCATAATTTCCATGTTAGCTTCCATGTTATTGGAAGTGAAATTGATTTCTTTATTTTTAGGGAATTAATTTTTATCTTTATTTATTTCCATGTTGACTTCCATATTTATTGAAAGTGAGATTGACTTCTTTATTTTTAGTGAGTTAGTTATTTATTGAAAGTGGGATTGACTTCCTTGTTTCAAGGAGTTGGTTGTTATCACATTACATTGTAGTTGTGCCCTTTGGAGGAGGAAAGATAAGGATGGCATGATCTTTCTTAATGGAGCTTGTGGATAAGCTTGAATATGTGGAATATGGTGTGCTACCTTATGGATAGAGCCTATATTGGATAAGGATGGTGATTTTTCTCCTTTTTAGGTGGATTTATTCATTATTTGATATATACAAGTGAAGATGAGACTTAATAGAATAGGTTTTGCATATGACAAAGATAATGTGTAGATGTGATTATTTATAGGATGCAATATAGTAGTTTGTGATATGTTATTATATAGGTGCAGGTACAATATATCATGTGTGGATGATTGTTGACATATTTGGATCAAAAATTTAATGAATTTATTTATGAATTTAAGAAGAGATATTCTATCTTTGTGAGAATTTCTTTGTAATCTTGTTTTGTTACAGATTTTATTGAGGACTTTCTTGGTGGATGTAGTCCACATTGGATGAACCATGGTAGATCTGTGTTATGTGGTATTTTTATTTTTATTTTTTCCATTATTGCTTTTATTTACTATGATTTGAGAAATTATTTTTGTGATGCATGTTGTGCATAATTAAATCTGATTTTACACATTTAAAATATGGTTATGTGATTTTATGGTGAATTAAATCTAGTTTGAATTCTTTTAATTCCTAACAATTTTGATTTTTTTATTACAATTTTTCTTTTGGTAATTATTTTGTTTGTAATTTCACTTTTTTATTTTGTTGTTTTTTTAATCTTATTTTTTCATCTTATTCTTTTTGTAATCTTGCTTGCTCTAATTTTACTTTTTTAATCTTCTCTTGTTCTGAATTATCATTTTGCATCCATATTTTCTCTTTGTGTTTTTTTTGCACTTGATTTTTAGGAGATGTAATATAAGTAGTTATTTATTTATGTATTGTTATAGGATCACCACTATCAATGATAGTTTGTATTTTATTCTTTATATCCCAACAATTATCTATATGATGCCCATAAAATCTATAATAAATGTAATAGTATTTTGATCTTATTAGAAGAGGCATGAAGGTATGTAATCAACTTGTTTTAAATCATTCCTCTTATAAGATCACTTAAAATCTTATTATCTTTTTGTATACCTTTTGAATTATTAATTGTAAATGTATGTGGCACATAATAGCTAGATAAAATTTAGATACATGATTAACACTAGCATATTCTAGATTCTTTGTAAATTTATTGTTATTTTCAAGCGATATAATCTTTGAACTGAAATATTGATTTTGATTTTCTAATTCTTCTATTGAATTTTGCATAGTTACGATTTAATCTTAAAAGGCTACACAAACATAGACATTAGGGATATCCTATTAAATATGCTTTAAAATACCAACATGAGGAGGTGTGAGAGAGGCAGCAATAGTCTCTTATTTAAGATTGAGAGGTTCATAGATTATATAAGAGTTACTTTATTCTTGTTGATAAATAACATTGAAATAATTAGCACTATCAAGAGATGCATTGTCATCGTGTGGTGACTCTATGTTAGGATTATGACATTGTGGTACAAGAGTAACATCATGTGAATACAAGCATGAGGTTGAAATAAGAGAAACGTCACAAGATGTGGTAGAAGGAATAACATTGCTTTCATTTTTAACTTGTGATATGTTAAGGGAAGAGGAAGAAGCTTCATCATTATCTGTGGACAAAGGAGAAGAGTTATGGCATGTAAGCTCAACATCCACTATTTGTAAAAGAGAAGAGATGGCAACATTATTATTAGTAGGTACTTTAAAATTTGAATGCTACTTTAAAATGCCCTGATTAAGAAATATTGTTTTGAAAATACTTTGATCTTACTTTGATAGTTTTACTTTTGAATGTTGATTTATTTGAGATTTTAATTGCTCATTTTTCTCTAAATTATTATGCAATGAATAAGGTGAATTTGAATAAAATATGAGAGGTGAATTTGATTTAGTGAGCACTTTTTCCAAAGAATCATCAAAGTCACTTTGTTCATTCATTACAACATTATCAAAATCTTGATCATCATTAAGATCATCTTCCATAAGTTTTTATTGATTATGATTTGTCTATTTAGGATCATAAGTAAAAGGCACAACATAAGTAGAGAATAAGTAAAATTTACTAGCCACGATATATATAATGAAAATAAATGCAATATAGAAAATAATTGTAATGAACAAGCAATCGAGTATGTATAAATAAGCTAATGACTATGAATATAATGTAAGTACAATCAAGGTATAAGGGTGATTCAAGCAAAGGTTTGAATTATTTATAGTCTCTAAAATATACTTGGTTGTGCATTGATTAGTGTCAGCCTATTGTTTCAAAGCACTGACTACATAGGTATAACCATGCATATGTCCCACTAACCCCATTTCTAAGGGTATAGTGAGAGTAAATTCCCTAGGCCATATGATCCTCTCAAGTGCACCACAAATCAGATAGATAAAAGAGGCTTCATATGGTATAAAAAGGAGATCCTAGGAAATTTTGATATACCATAAAGCACATAAAAACTAAATTCTATGGTTAGTGTTGTACAATGGCTATAAGTATTAGGGTAAACCCATCATGCCAAAGTTTTTTTAAATAGATATTATGTATCCCTTTAAAATAATCAATAATTAGTTTTTATTAAGCATGGGATATACTGAGAGGGGGGGTGAATCAGTATATCATAAATCTTATAAACTTTCCCTTAATCAATTCCACTTTACCATACATTCAAGATATGCAATAAAACTGAAATAATAAACACCACACAAGATAGAGAGAGACACCATATTTAACATGAAAACTAATATGGAAAAAACCACAAAGAACAATCTCAAGTATATGAATGAGCACCAATTCAAACTACAATATTCACAAGAACCAACTTGCAAGAGCACCAAGCCCTTTGTTGAGCACCAACATAGCAATTATTCATGAGCACCAACCCACAAGAGCACCAACCCCTTTGCCAAGCACCAACCCACAGGAGCACTAACCCCTTTGCTAAGCACCAACCCATAGGAGCACCAACCCTTTTTGTGTATACCACACAACTATCTCTCAATGTTGCTATCTCAATAAATGATAGTTCATGTTAGGTTATGGAGCTAAAAGCTTCACTGTATGCAAACATGGAGGAGTTGCTGAGTGTCACAGTCACTGGCGTCGGTTAGGCCAATCGTGTCGGTCAGTGGTGGACAGGAAACCAACTGACATCGATCAGGAGTCGGCTGATGTCGATCACCTCCAGGTAGACAGGGACTGACGTCGATCACCTGTGCGGTTCTAAAACTATTCGTTGCACGAACAGTTAGTTTGTTGAACCGATTGTTTGCATGTAAAGACTATTTTGAGTCTTGAGCTGCGTGTCTAATTATTGTAAATTAGAAGTCTAAGTTATTGTTTAGTATGGGATCTATTTATAGACCCATTGGCATGTATTGTAATTAAGAGCAATAGAGGAAGGCAAGGTAGATCCTTCCAATTGTAAGATCATTTGAATTGCAGGTTGTTGCAAGTTCATGGTAGATCTACATGTGTAAGTAAGATCATTTGAGTTACAGGTTGTTACAGGTTCATGGGAGATCTACTTGAAGTACTTTGAGTACTTGTGTACTGGTAGTGTTATTACTGACTGGTTGGAGGTGAACACCAACTCTGTGTTTAAGTTGTGTGTTGGGACCATTTTTTGTAGGAGAGTGAACTCTTGATTGAGAATTACTGGGAGCCCTTGAGGTGTGGGAAGCCTCACAGAGGTGTGAGAAGAAGTGGCATCTTCTTTATTATATTTTCTTTTTGGATGAGTATTAATACAAGATTGTGTATTATCTCTCATATTCTGTGCTATTTGTGAATTCTAGTTACTTGTTCGTTCTGGTATAATTCCGTGTTTAGTTGCTTATACAAGGTAATCATATGTACTCTTATTGAGGAGTAGGATCCTGACAAGTTGGTATCAGAGCATTTATGTTCTAGATTCCTCACAATTGGTATCAGAGCTTTTGGTTGGGTTACTAACAGATTGTATCAGATCTGGTTAGTGTTTTGTTGATTACAGGTCACTCACAGGGGTTTTGTTTAAGTGGGAGTATATCAATGGAAAAAGAAAGTAAGCTATGAATGGAGAAGTTTAATGACAAGAACTATCAATTATGGAGGATGCAGATAGAAGATTAGTTGTATCAAAAAGATTTGTACTTACCGTTGGGTGGGGTTGCATGCAAGCCCCTAGATATGAAGGATGAAGAATGGAATGTTCTTGATCGAAAGGCTCTGGGAACTATAAGGTTGAGTCTTGCATCGACTATGATTTCCAACTTATCATAGGTTAAGACAATGGTAGAGTTGATGGAATATTTGGCAAATTTATATGAAAAACCCTCAGCTTCAAATAAGGTATTTCTTATGAAGCAATTATTTAATTTGCAAATGCAGGAAGATGGATCGGTACATAGTCATCTTAGTAATTTCCATGGTTTGGTAAACCAGTTAGTTTTAGTCAATATTGTTTTTGATGATGAAATTAAGGATCTCTTAATCTTATGCTCATTACTTGAAAGTTGGGATAGTTTGGTAATGGCAGTTAGTAATACTGTGTCTGCTTCAAATATCTTGAAAGTGGATGATGTTGTTAGTGTAATCTTGAATGAATAAATTCGCAAGAAAAGCACAGATGAATCATCAGGGAATGCTTTGAGTGTTGAAAGCAGCGGAAGGCAAAGAGAAAATATCGAGCAAGGGAAATCAAAGTCAAAGATAGGCAGGAGATCTAGATCCAAGCCCGACAGGAAAATCTGCTGGAATTGTGGAAAGAAAGGGCATGTAAAGAAAGATTGTTGGTTGGTTGAAGATCAGCATGAAGGAAATGAAGAAGCAGATGTTGCAGAGTTTGTTGCACAGGATGCTCTGGTATGTTCTTTGGATAAAGTAGAATCTTGGGTTTTATATTATGGTGCCTCTTTCCATTCATCCCCAAATAGGGAATTTTTTCATGAATATGTCCAGGGAGACTTTGGAGAAATTTATTTAGGGGATGGTAAGCCTTGTCAAATGGTTGGCAAAGGGAAAGTGAAGCTGAAATTGCAGACGGGCAACACATGGGTGTTGGAAGAGGTCATGCATGTCCCAGTCCTGAAGTGGAATTTGGTATCTGTTAGAAAGTTGGGTGATAAGGGTTGCACAGTAACTCTCACAGCAGACTCTTGAAAAGTTTCCAAGGGTGCACTTGTTGTAGCAAGAGGTAAGAAAGTAGGTACGCTTTATCTATCTACTTGTATTACTAATTTTCCTATTTTATCTACTTCAGCTATAGATTCAAAGATGTGGCTTAATAGGCTTGGTCACATGAATATGAAGGGGATGCATGTTCTTGAGTCAAAGGGTATGCTTTTAGATTTAAAAAGCATGGATTGAGATTTCTGTAAACAAAGGAAGAAAGTGGCGTTTCTTGAGAAATCTGATGTTCGTGATAAGAATAGAAAAGCCTTGGTTTTCAAGGAGAAGATGACGGACAAAGATCAGTGCAAGGGGCTAAAGAATTCTGAGCAGAGCAAGGTTGATTTGGATAGGGTTTTGATCCAAAAGGAGCTCACGGGTAAAAGTCATCGCTCACAAGTAAAACATAGAGACTGACGTCGATTAGAAAACTGACGTCAGCATCCAGACAGGGACCGATGTCAGCTATGTGTAGCCTGATGTCGGTGACTCCAGACAAATAAACATCAATGTCGGTCAGGGGGAACCAAAGTCAGTGATGAGGCAGTCGCATGAAACTGACGTCGGTTGGGTGCAGACTGAGATGTGACCGACATCAGTCACTGAGACAGATTTTGGGTGGACAACAAGCTGTCAAGGAGTCTCAAGCGCCCATATGGAGGACTAAAAGGGTAAGTAAGCCTCAAATTTGTCATTTCCCTTCTTTACACTACTTGTTGCTCACTGATGGTCAAGAACTAGGAAGTTATTAAAGAAGCAGAGCAGGTAGAATCCAAGAAATAGTGGGAGCTTGGCATGGATGAGGAATGTGATTCCTTAGAGAAGAACCAAACGAGAGTTTTTGGTAGAGTTGCCAGCTGGAAGGAAGCACTGAAAGATGAATGGATTTTCAGGATAAAGAAGAGCGGGAATGGACACGTGAGATGGAAGGCCAGGGTATATGGTCTTGAGTAAGCTGCAAGACAATGGAGGTTTAACCATTGTGTTTTCTTTACCAAGTTGGATAATATTAGCTACATTATCCTGTTACTATATGTTGTGCTTGTTGTAGGGTCACATATGCAGAGAGTTGCTGAACTAAAGGTAAAGTTAGTTCAGAGGTGTGTCATGAGGAATCTGGGAGTAGCAAGATTCTTTGGCATGAGTGTGTTCTAGAGACATGGAAGGTCACAGGTTGATTTTGTCTCCAGATGATTATGTGAAACCGGTTAGCATGCCGATGGTTGGACAATTTTATGAACAGTGTCCTGATTCACATGATGAGGTTGAGTACATGTGTACTAAATCTGAGATTTCCCAAGCAGTGGGAGTTGTCAGCAAGTTTGGAGCCAATCTAGGAAAGAAGCACTAGAGGGCAGTTCAGTGGATTCTCAAGTATCTAAGAGGGACCAGCAGCATGTATACATGCTATGCAGGGTCAAGCACTTCTCTACATGGGTATGTAGAATCAGATGTGGCAAAGGGATTTGGATGACATAAGTTGCACTACAGGGTTTGTTGTGGTGGTTGGTCTTCAAGAGTGATCTTGAAGAGGGATACAAAGCCAAAAAATAAACTAGATGATGTATAGGTACAGGTACAGGTGTAGTTGTTTATCTCCAAGTGGGAGATTGTTAGGTTGTGGAGCTAAAAGCTTCACTGTATGCAGACATGGAGTAGTTGTTGAGTGTCACAGTCACTGGCATCGATTAGGTCGATCGACGTCAGTCAGTGGTGGACAGGAAAGCAACCGACATCGGTCAGGAGTCGGCCGACGTTGATCACCTCCAGGCAGATAGGGATTGATGTTGATCGCCTGTGCGGTTCCAAAATTGTTCATTGCATGAACAGTTACTTTATTGAACTGATTTTTTGCATGTAAAGACTATTTTGAGTCTTGAGCTGCATGTCTAATTATTGTAAATTAGAAGTCTAAGTTATTGTTTAGTATGGGATCTATTTATAGACCCATTGGCATGTATTGTAATTAAGAGCAATAGAGGAAGGCAAGGTAGATCCTTCCAATTGTAAGATCATTTGAATTGCAGGTTGTTGCAAGTTCATGGTAGATCTACATGTGTAAGTAAGATCATTTGAGTTGCAGGTTGTTGCAGGTTCATGGGAGATCTACTTGAATTACTTTGAGTACTTGTGTACTGGCAGTGTAATTACTAACTGGTTGGAGGTGAACACCAACTCTGTGTTTGAGTTGTGTGTTGGGACCATTTTTTGTAAGAGAGTGAACTCTTGATTGAGAATTACTGGGAGCCCTTGAGGTGTGGGAAGCCTCACAGAGGTGTGAGAAGAAGTGGCATCTTCTTTATTGTATTTTCTTTCTGGATGAGTATTAATACAAGATTGTGTATTGTCTCTCATATTCTGTGCTATTTGTGAATTCTAGTTACTTGTTCGTTCTAGTATAATTTTGTGTTTAGTTGCTTATACAAGGTAATCATATGTACTCTTATTGAGGAGTAGGATCCTGACAAGTTGGTATCAGAGCATTTATGTTCTATATTCCTTATCAGTTTAGTACAATATCTCTTTCCTCTCTCTCCTCTACTCTTCTAAGCTAGATATAACAATTACAAATCATACTCTATCTCTCACCTTGCAAATGGCTTCTCAAGCCTTTATTTATAGCTTTCCAAATGACCTTTGGCCTTCACCCTTTGTGACCCTTCAATCCTCATGGAAAATGGTGCCAAACTTGCATGACCCTTTGTATCCTTGCATTTGAAAAGTCATATGGTGACCCTTCATAAGCAAAAGCATCCTTTCCTCTTTTGTCTTTATCTTGATGACTTTTCGTATTCCTCAAAGTGTCCCTTCATGAGAAATTGCACCCTTCCTCTTTTGTCTTCACTTGGTGACTCTTGGAATTCCCCAAGATGACTCTTCATGGGAAAATGCGCCCCATTCTTCTTTTGTCTTTACCACGTGGCTCTTTGACTTCTCCATGGGCCCTCCTTTGATTTATATTCAACCAAAAATATATTCATTAATATTAAATAAATATTAACACACATTAGCTAAGATATAACTATTACAAACATCATTAAATGCAATGTGGCCTTTATCACCAATAATGTTAGACCTTTGACATCAATGACAATATTTCCAATAGTTTTAAAACTACCAGAACACAATTTCTAAAACAAGCAAAATAAAATGAAAAATAAGGTTTTTGTGTATATAAATAAAAAAAATTCAACTTGAGGTCAAAAGAAATAACTTTAGTGTCAGAGTTATCCAAAATGATAGGACAAACTTTTTAGTGTCAAATTTAATCCAAGGTCAAATATGTTGAATCGCTATGTGTTAGATTTTATCTAAGGTCGAAGGTTATTTTATTTCAGTGTCAATAATTTACATAAAATTATCTAAATACTAGGATAAAAATCAATTAAATAGAAAGAAAACAATGTTCTAAAAATAGCATGTTCACTAGAATGTTTAAATAGTTTTTAATTAGATGAATCCAATTAAGTGATTTAAACTATTGAAGTTAGAATTTGGAATATACAAATCTAATAATTAAATATAGCATGATATAGTAAAATAAATAAATTATAGAATTATAAACTTGTTAAAATTAGTAAAAGAGCCTAAAGATATGTAAACCTCCTTAAAATAGATTGTATGTTGACTATGCAGGTTGATAGAAACTGGAAAGCACTTAGAAACACTTTCAAAAAGAATTGTATATAGAAATATAATTACAACTTGTACTAGGACAAGGTTTTATAAGGTGGAAAAGAGTGCAATGTAATAGTGTCTATTAATCACAGCTACTTCCTAGTTGATTATGTGCATGATTTATCAATTTGGATCACTATGATAGTTTCTTAAGGTTTTATTGTTTCTATGTGAGATCCAAATAAATACATTAAAAACCTACAAATAAAAAAAACATAGTAAAATGCATGCATTAGATATAAATTATATAACAAATAAAGAGAGAAATGGGTTAGTGGGTATGGTTGAGTTAGCCTCAGAAACCCCTTATATTTACTAAGGGGTATGGTTGATTCATGGTTGAGGTGGTTACAAAACACAACTTCTTTCCTTGCCACTTCAACGTAGGGTTTTTGATGTCAATGACTTGGATATTACCTTTAGTATGAGTTTATAGATTTATGTCCCTTATAACACCTTTTTCATGATCCCATTAGACTCTTTATCTCACTTTACCAATCTATTCAGTCCTCACATGCACTTGATCCTTCTAGACTCACTTTGAATATTTGAATTTTCAAATTATGGGTTTTGGAGGGAAAATTCCAAACACCCTCAAGACTTGATCCTATGACTAATAGAGACTTATAATGACCTAAAATACATAAAATTTACCTTAAAATGTCTCTTGACACACACACTTACACTCCAACTTGACCAACTTGACTTCTCAAGATCAAAATGCAAAATGAATGTCCTCTTGCCTTGATGCTCTTGCATCATAATCCCTAGGAGGGAGAAACCTTGAGCCTCCATATTTATTTTATGCCTTCCCATTGGTTCTTTTGGGGTCCTTCATACTCATCATGTGGTTGTACTTGTGTTCTTATTCCTTCTTGCTTGTTAAATGCTTGCATTTCTTCCTCTTGACCTTGTCTAGCATTCTTATCCATGGATCCTCTAGCTCTTTTAACTCCTCATTTGTTGTATGTTACACTTTTTATAAGTCATTTTTATCTCCATCATAATCAGCTGCACTCAATTTATTTTCATTCTCTTTCCTTATGCTCATTTGATATCTCGTCTCCTCTTTGTTTTCTCTTGTTTCTTGATTCTTGTTCTTGATTTCTTCTTCTTCATGAGGCTCTATTGGCCTCTCATGTGTCTCAACATTTATCCTTTATTCATATACACTTTCCTTTTCTGCCTTTTCTTCCAACTCCTTCACATTTTGATGCTTTGGCCTTTCATCTTGCTCACTATGCAAGAGTAATTTCTTGTTTCACTCATCCTCTTCAAAGTACATTGTTATGTGACCAATATTTGGCCTACCATATGCATTTTTATCAAATAAAAACTTAGCATTACCTTTTCCCATTATGTAACTCACCTTGTTTGCTTCTTCATGCTTTATTTGCTTGCTTGCTTGCATCTTTGTGTGCACAACTCTTTGTACTTCTTATTGTTGCTCCTCATGTGTCCTTTCCTTGATATTTTCTCACTATACATCTCCTATTTTCAGCCTCTTTATTAGACTTAACATATCTTATATCATCTCTAACTCTTTGTACAACTTGAATGCATCCAACTCTTCAAATTCCTCATCAAACCTTGGTTTGCTTTGTTCTTATTTGTCTTGGGAAGCTCCTTATTTGCATTATCCTTGGAACTCCTAGTTTTTGAGAGTCATAGCAGCCTCCTCTTTTTATACATCATGCTTCTCAAGCACTCTTTTAAGTGCTTCTCCCTCATCATGCCAAACTATACTTTCATCAATCAATGTCATGGTTTCTATATACAATAAATCTTCACTATTGGAGTCAAAATCAAACATACCATCACATTTCACACTTGAAAATAAATCTTTCAAATAATTATCCTCTCTTAAACATTCATTACCTTTTTCACATGGCTTTACCTTCACTTCCTTGGTTTGGTTTACTTACACCATCTTGCTTGTGTGCTTTGTTGGCTTATCATCCTCTTCCATCTTCATGCTTGCATGGTGTACACATGCATCATGATCTCCTTATGCTTTTTTCATGCTCTTTTCAAACCATTTACTGACTTTTACTCTCTTGTTCTGTCACTTATCTCTCTTTGCATCACTCTCATGCCTCATTCCCTGGTCATCTATCTTACCAACCTTATGTTCCTTACCATTTTCTTTTTGTTTCATACTTTTGCTTGCTTTTCACTCATGATTTTTCTTTCTTTGACCTCTTTCTTCAAGTTCTCTTCCTTCTTCTCTTCACCTGCTTGTTTAAGACATTTAGGCCACATATATCCATGCCCTTGCTCTTTTATTGAGGACTGCAATCTATCCTCCTTTTCCTCAACCTACATATCATTCTTTTCCTTTTCACTTATGCAATCAAAATCAACATTCAAACACTCATTTACCTCCAATGGCAACTGTTGTAAGCTTATCTCTTCCTTGACATCTTCATGGGTGACCTTCTTATCTTCTTATTGTACCATCTCCTTTGTTTCATCTACTATACTTGTCAATGCATCATAAAACTCCTCTTTTTCTTCAATTTCAGCAAGTGAAATGTCATCAATCTCCAACACTTTGTCTTCTTCATGAACTTCTTTCTCTTTGTCATATTCTTGTCATTTGATGGGTGACACTCTTGGTCCATTCTTAATCCACTTTGAGGCCTTTTTCTTGGACTTCATCACTTTCTTCTTCATACCTTCAAACACAAACTCAAAATTAATGTTAGCATATAAAAATAGATACCATATAGTCTCTTTGAATGTCCTTGGCATGGACATTGTCTATCTTCTCTTATCTTCACTCTATTTTGCTCTCCTTGGCACATTTTTCTACTTATTTTTCTCTTCAATGATAACCCTCTTATCAACCTCTCTTTATTGTTTCTCACTTGACAACAAATTCTTTCTCATGCCTCTTTGGGTTGTTCTCTCTTTCTTTTTCTCATTCTTCAAGACACTCTTCTAGTGCCTTCTTCTCACAAGTGACTCTATGGGCCACTTTACTCTCTTTTTCATATGCTAACCTGTACATTGGCTCTCATAGTCTCTCATGATCTTCACCATGAGCTCACTCATCTCAAATATCTACCCCAACTCTTTTATTATCTCTTTTAATTCTTTGTCTATATCCATATTCCCCATTTCTCTTCACTTTCTTGGCCTATTTAGACCTTTATCTTATCAAGTCTATAAAGCTTGACTCTTAGACCTCTTATGGGCCTTTCATATTCTTGAGTCCTCTCTCTAAGATCTCCTCTTAACACTCTTGACTCTCTTTTGGATTCTTTTATCTTCCTCTTCTCTCTTGGAGCTTCAATGCCCTCTTTTTCCTTTATCTCTTCTAGCCTTCTCTTGACTAACTCTTATCCTTCTCAAAGGACTATGGGGATTTTATCTCTCTTCAAACTATATTCTTCTATGATGACCTTATCAGATCAGACCTACAACTCCTCTTCTCTCAACACCCTTCAAGGTTATCTCTCAAGCATACCTCATTACATATGCATGCATCTCAAATCAACAAATTATAAAGCAATCAAAACACAATTATTACCCAAGCATACCTTACTAGATCTTATACAAAAATGATGCAGAGATATTAGGGATAAGTCATCTTCAATATCTTCTTCTACTTGTAAACTTAACTAGTCATGTACATTTGATGGATTGGTCTTGATTGTCCCTATTAAGATAGTTTCTCTCTCTCTAAATCATAATGTTTTCCACCTTGCATGAATGGAATATACCCCTTGAGGTGGCTTTGATGTTATTATGTATTTCACTTCAAAATCATAGTCTAACTCTGTCCATACCATTTCCCTTACTCATAAACTCACCTTGCACCTTCATTAGCTTGTTCTAGGAAACCAACTTTTAGATCTATAGTGTCAATTATTAAAGAAACCAATATATATGTATAAAAGGTCTTGGATGATCTAAACCAACCTATGTAAACCCCATTATAAAAATTAATTCACAATAAATAATGCCTTTTCACACAATTCACTCTTCCAAGTTACACTAGCCTAGTAGCCTTTTATGAGCCTTTTTATTTATTCTAACCCACTTTTCATCTTTCCCAAAGGTATATTAGCATTTCCAAGCCTCATGTATCTCACTTGACATGTGTATAAAGTTTCTTTATCTAATTCCTTTTCTATCTAGTACTTTCTTTGCAAAACCACTCTCTTTAGGCTTAACTAGGCCTGTTCTAATTGTACAACCCTCAAAACCATACCTTACCATATGTTTTAATTCTAAAAACACCTTTATCAGTTGGATCACCTTAAATATAGTAATATCACAAATTTTTATTACTTTCCTAGGGTTTAATCTCTTATAAATGGTAAAACCCTAGTTCTAGGGTTGCACTAGTTTGTACAAGGTCGTGAGCCTATCAAAATCAATAAATCAAGTTATACTTCATTTCAAAATCCCAAACTACCTACATTAGGTCTATATTAACATATCACAACATCTTCAATAGGATAGAATCCCTGGTACTTCAATTCTATGCTTGAAACAACTTAAACTTAACTGGTTGGGTTTGTTTTCTCCAAACCAAGCAGGTTATATGTGGACTATATCACTTAAAAGGGTATGTAAAGTTCACCAATGGTAACATAAGCATAACCACATTTTTCAAACATGATAATATTCATCTAAACCAATAATGTCTCACTCTTTTGGTCCTTTATAGTTACTTACGCCTCACTCATAGGCTGCAAACAGGGGTTTCCCTATTCTTGACAAGGGTTATCATAGTAAATATGGTCTATTTATATTTTCCTTATGTTCCAAGTTTCCATATAGGTTAGTCTACAACATTACCTTCTTTTAAGATTATCCATACTCCCCTACTCAAGGATTATTCACTTTCCTTCTTACACATGAGCCTATTTAGATTTGAATTGTGCATATAGGGTAACCTTCAAAATTGTTGATAGAGGCATGACTGTTAATGTTTGTTTAGGGTATTTCATAGTGATTTAAATATATCCATCCTCCCCTTACATAGGATACCATGAAAATATATTATCATTTCATTGATTCAAGTTACTAGGTTCAAGAAAATAGTCTTTCATCATTTGCAATCTATCAGTTTACCCACATAGGGGATAACAGAGTTTGGAACCTTTAGGTTTTCAAAATATCACTACATTTATCACTCCCACATATAATATACTAGAGACTATTTTGAACTACACACCAATGTGCATACTTTTCTTAAGGCTTATAAATCTAAACATTCATAACTTACCTTCTTAGAAATATTGACATTTCTTACCCTGACTTGAATGTGAATAGGGGTTATTTCCTGAATCTTTATCACTGTGAAATGTTTGAAAGATTATAAATGAACTCTATCATAGTTAGATAATCTGACACAATAAGAACCTTGTTTATATCCACCTAGAGCAAATATTCAACCTTTTCTCCTAAACTATAATATCCTTCTCATTCTGTCGATACACACATACACATATGGATTCAAAGAATCTCAAGGAATTGACATGAATCTCCATCATTAAAAAAAATCATCATCCAACATGGAGTAAAGTACTATAAGAAATAAGTTTCTTTGTTCATTAAAGATAAAACAATCATTTACTGCAATTCAAAATCTGTGTTTTATCATCTTCCCTAAGGAGTTTACATTTCATTATCATTTTTTCAACTCTCCTCTCTCTTATTAGAGAGTATACACCTCCTTTTTACTCAAACCTAACTCTTACTCATGTACAATCTTCACCTTTTCAACCAACTTCAAGATTGGTTGAGGTGGTTACAAAACACAACTTCTTTCATTGCCACTTCAACATAGGGTTTTTGATGTCAATGACTTGGATATGACCTTTATTGTGAATTTATAGATTTATGTCCCTTATAACACCTTTTTCATGAACCCATTAGACTCTTGATCTCACTTTACCAATCTATTCAGTCCTCACATGCACTTGATCCTTCTAGACTCACTTTGAATATTTAAATTTTCAAATTATGGGTTTTGGAGGGAAAACTCCAAACACCCTCAAGACTTGATCCTATGACTACTATAGACTTATAATGACCTAAAATACATAACATGGACCTAATAATGTCTCTTGACACACACACTTACACTCCAACTTGACCAACTTGACTTCTCAAGATCAAAATGCAAAATGAATGCCCTCTTGCCTTGATGCTCCTACATCAAGCATCCTCAATTGAGTCAATGAGTGTTCCTTGCCTTTCCCTTATGGTATATTCTTTCCCTTTCATATAGATGGATTGGTGGTGGTGCATAATTATAATAGAGAAGATATTTTTCATGATTGGGAAGGTCGGTGGCTTGTGCAAAGGTGTGTACAATGATACAAATTATAACATCTTGAGCTAAATGGATAGCCCCTTAATTGTTAGAGCCTAAATGTAGGCAAATTAATCAATATTTATATGTCAAAGACTCGTAGTGGATGTTAAAGTGTGATGGATCCTGCTTGCATTTCTCCTTGAGTATCTTATGAAAATAGAGTACCTTTTTCCTGCATCTATAAAATTAAACAGATCTAGATCATTGTACTTAGTTTGGAAAAGACCTAATCCAATCCCCAGTTCCTCTTTTTATGAATCTAATCATGAAATCAACAACTAACCTCTCTCCATGACTCAATCGATGGTATGGAATGAGTGATTACTTTGCTTAGTCCTGCTTTGGTTCAAAATCCATTCAAAATCAGGTATTCTAAAATCATAGCGTAGAATCCTCTTGTTCGCTAAAGTCTGTAATATTTTTGCATTGTCCATACCCTACTCTTATATAACTATTGGTGCCCAATTTTGTCTTGTTGACTAGTTTGAATGCATTGACTACTTACACACAAGTGTTCCCTTTTTAATTAATAGTACTTACTAGAAATTACCTTAATAGGGATGTTTGTGCCTAAAATCCTTTATTTTTTTTCTTTGGTATTTATTATATGTGAGTCGCTGTCATTTCATCTATTCAATTTGTATTATGAATCCACTTATCCATTTACTACTAAATTTACTTCAAAAAAGATGTAATCTTTTTGAAACACCACATCATTAACATTTTTTCATAGCCACTGGCCTTGCATTCATCATACATATCTTGTCACCACCTTCTTAGACTTAATTAATATGCTCGATGTAATTGTGGCTAGCTATCTTCTATGAGTTTTCTATGAAATATGATCACACCTTATGATGATAAATGCTTCCTGGTGGCTACAATGTGTTGTACTATAATGAACATACTATACAAAAATTCCACCCTAAGAAAACAAAACAAAATCAAACAACATTAAATAAAATCCTAACTACATGGTGTTACTTAGCACCCACCTAATTTTTTAGTTGAATGATAGGGATTAAAGATGATATGGCTTAAGCCCATAGCCATTTATACATCCTAGTAATATTGTTCCTTGAAAATATTTCAAAAATATGGTACCTTATGGTGATACTTCACGAATAATATAGGGTTATTTTTGTGTAATGCACAAGTTTCCTGGGAATGTTTTAAATCTATTATCATAAAGCAATACCATTTGTTCTGGGTAAAATTGCTTAGATAATAAGTTATGATCGTGTCATGCTTTTTAACATACTTGTTAATCTATTGTATACATTGTGCCCTTTGTCTATTTTCTTCCATCTTTATGAAATCCATTAGTCATGCCTTTAATAAATCACAATCCCCTAATCTCATAATCATTGCAATGCATAAACTAAGAACAATATACTCTATAGCATTATTGCCTCAAGGCCATATACTAATTGAAACAGAGTGAACCCTTTAGCTCTCTTGTAATGTATTCTATAAGCCCACAAAATAACAAGAATTTGATTTTTCCAATCATCCCTTTGAACATTACAAATTTTTATTAACATTTTCCCCAATACTTTATTAGACACTTCTACCTGTCTATTTACTTGCAAATAGTAAGCCATGTTTTTATGGTGCAATATCATGAACTCTTCAATGAGAGTCTTGATAGTACTATTTAGGAAATGCATGCCTCTATCACTTAACAACTTAACTAGACATCCAAACCTTACCATGATGTTTTCATATAAAAATTTGGCAGCATCTTTCATACCATAGCTTGAAGTGGCAACATTTTCCACCCATTTAGAGAAATAATCTATCACAATAATAATATATTAGGCATGACTGCACTTACTTATAGGAGATATAGGTCTAATGAAGTAAATTCCCCACTGATCAAATGGTTGTTATGAAAGCATGGGTACCAAACACATTTTGTCATACTAGTTTAGCTTGCCCATTCATTGATAAACATCATAATGTTTAAAAATTATGTGTGTATCCTAAAATAATGTAATACACCAATGACCACTTTGTAATATTTTCCTTGTAGTGGATTCTCCTATGAAATGACCCATTACAATTCTTTGATGAGCCTCTTAAATAAGTCATGGTCACTCATTCTCTAGAGCTACTATGTGTAATACATCATCTTTATCAAGCTTGTACAATAATCCATTAATAAGGCTATATAATATGGCTCGCATGACCAATTGCTTCTTATCCCACTTAGTATAGTGTCCAAGAAAAGTTCTTTGCTCCAACAAATTTTCAATGTCTTCCATGTTATCTGCAACTGTAGAAGTCTTAAGTAAATGTGCATCTGGGGATTCATCTTCAATTTCCTTTGGTTCCTCCCCATTGTGAAGTTTGTTGAGGTGATTTGGCCCTACATTCTCTTGGCCTAGATTAACATTAATCCAGAATTAAAATTCATGAAAGAGCATTAACCACCTTGATATACGTATTCCTAGGATTGGCTTATTAACCAGGTATCACAATGTCTGGTGATTCATGAAGAACTCAAAAGGTGTAGCCAATAAGTAATGCTAAAACTTTATGCAGTGTGAACACCATCAGGATTGCTTCTCTCCTTGTGGTCATGTAGTTCTTTTCTATAGCTGATAGTTTCTTGTTGGAAAAATGTATCAGGTGGTCTAACCCACTTTCGCCTAACTACACTAAGATAGCTCCTATTGCAGTGTTAAAAGCATCCACATGTATGTGGAATGGATTCTTCCAGTCAGGAAAAACTAAGATCAGTGTTGTTACCCATATTTACTTTAACTCAATGAATGATATTTGGTGTCCATTCAAATTTGGTATCCTTGTGCAATAATTTCTCCATGGATGTAGATATAGTTGTGTACCCTTTGATAAACTTCATCTAATATCCTGTATGACCAAGGAATGTGCACACTTCAGTTGAGTTATTAGGAGGTGTCATCCTTAATATAACAACAATTTTAACTAGGTTGACAAAAAGACCATCACTACATACAACATGGCCCAGCAAAACACAAGGTGTATAGAATATGTAACAACCTGCCTAATTCTTTAAAAAAATGTAGTTTTTTTTTAAACTAAATATTAAGCATTCATTCAATTAAAGTTTCTAGAATACTTTAGTCAGTCATAAAATCAACAAATTCAAGTAGTAACCATTCAACATTTCAATACTACAATCAATAATAAAATGTAAGATATAAAAATTTTACTATTTCACAAGGGACATTAACATAATCCAAATTCTCAAACTAAGTACTGGTACCAATTCAACCAATCATATAGATTGATATGAAATCAAGTCTACCCTAACTTAGCCTAAGGATATAGACCAAATGCCCCCACCACAACTTGGGTAGCCTACATATCCACTCCTTAGAATTAGGGTCCGATGTAGTTCTCCTTTCAATTGTGATGGTACACTTGGCACTGTGGCACTAGGAGGAACACACCATGCTCTCTTCTCTCTTAAGGAGCTAATTTTTTGCTCTCTTACTCTCTAGCACAAATTACAATATAGCCCGTGAGTCTATTATATAGATCTCATGCAAACAATAATTAGACATCTAATTACAATAATTAGATCCGCAGCTCAAGACTAAAATTAGCCTTCTTCATGCAAATAACCGATTCGTTAACAAACTGTCTGTGGAACTCACAGTTTGGAACTGCACAGGCAATCAACATCGGTCCCTGTCTGCCTAGGGTGACCGATGTCAGCCGATATCTGACCGTCATCGGCAGCTTCCTGTCTCTGCCTAATCGACATCGATTGGCCTGACCGACGCCGGTGACTGTGACACTCAAAACCCTCCTCCAATGTCTGCATCAGTGAAGCTTTTAGCTCCACAACCTAACAATCTCCCACTTGGAGATAAACAGTTGCATTGTACCTGTCCTTGTACCCCGTCTAATATGTTTCCTGGCTTGTATCCCTCTTCAAGCTTAACCTTGAAGACCAACCACCACAAAACATGTGGTGCACCTCCTGTCATCCAAGTAACTTGCCACATTCGCATCTACAAACCCATGTAGAAAAGAACTTGACCCTGCATAGCATGTCGACCTGCTTCTAGTCCCTCTCAAATACCTGAGAATCCACTAAACTGCCCTCCAGTGCTTCTTTTTCGGATCGGCTCCAAACTTTCTGACAGCACCCACTGCTTGGGCGAACTTAGGTCTATACTAGATCTCATGTGATTTCAGACACTGAACTATCCAGCCCTTGGTGTGCTCCGATTCTGCATCCTAAGTATTAAACCTCGCTAACACCTGATTCACATCAGCTCCCACTAGAGACAAAATCAACCTGTGATCTTCCATGTCTCTCATGCCAAAGAATTTTGCTGCTCCAAATTCCTCATGACATGCCACTAAACTAACCTTACCCTTAGCTCAAAAAAACCTTGTATGTCTGAACCTGCTAGCTAGCATACCACCCACATACAATAGCAGGATAATGTCACGACCATCATCCACCTGGTAAGACCAACACAATGGTTACACTGACACTGACTAAAGCCCTGCTTTGTCATCCACCTGTCAAAACTTGCACCACTGTCCTGCAGCTTCCTCAAGACCATATGACATGGCCTTTCATCTCACGTATCCATTCTCTCTATTCTTTAACTAAGGTATCCATTCATCTCAGTGCTTTCATACTGATTGGTAACCCTACCAAATCTCCTGTTTAGTTCTGCATCCTAATCCATGCCATGCTCCCACTGTTTCCTGGATCCTTCCTGCTTTGCAGTGAGAAACGAGTATCAAGAAGAGGAACAACAAATTTGAGGCTTACTTACCACTTTCAGTCCTCCATATGGGCATTTGAGACTCCTTGACAGCTAGCTGTCCGCCCAAAATCTGTCTCAGTGACCGACCTTGGTCACCACACAATCTGCATTCGACCAACATCAGTTCCATGCGACTGTCCTTTCTACCAATGCCAGTTTTTTGACTGACATTGGTCTTACCTGGTCGTCAACGTCGGTTCCTTGACTGATGCCAACAGCCACCCTGCCTGACACCACCGGCTCTGGTCTGCACATGACCGACATTAGCACCTGTCTATTCGACACCGATTCCCCTTGATCAATGCCGGTAACTGTGTTTGCCTGTGAGTGATGAATTTTTACCTGCGAGCTCTCCATGGATCAAAACCCTGTCCAAACTGCCTTGCTTAGAGATGTCCAGCCTTCTCCACTGATCTTTGTCTGTCATCTCCTCCAAAAACACCAAGGCTTTTCATTTCTTAAGTTTGTCAAACACATCTGACTTCCTCTTAAGAACATGCATCTCCTTCTTGCTCATGTGACCAAGCCTACAAAGCCACGTCTTCACAACAGAAGAAGAATCAGTAATATAAGTAGATAGATAAAGGATACCTACTTTGTTACCACCAGCTAATTCAAGTGCATCTGATGTGAGAGTTCTTGTGCATCTCTCATCACCCAACTTTCCTGAATAAATTAGCTGCATCTTCAAGACTAGGACTTGCATGACCTCCTTCAACACCCATGTGTTGGCCGCTTGCAATTTCAGCTTCACTTCCCCTTTGCCAATTCTTTGGCAAGGCACACCAACCCCTCTATATGGGGCTGCATGGAAAGAGGCAATAGAATCTATAAACCAATATTCTACTTTATCCAAGGAACATCCCAGAGCATCCTGTGCAACAACACTTGCAACATCTGCTTCTTCAGTTCCTTCATGCTGATCTTCTACCAACCAACAATTTTTCTTTACCTACTCTTTCTTTCCATAACATCATAATTGACCATTCGTGCTTTTCAATTCCTCCATTCTTAGCTTACTTTCTTCTACCATTGCTATACTCCCACTCAATCAGAAACCCCTGAGAGTGACCTGTAATCAAACACAAAACCTGTTCCCTGCAACCTTAGCTCTGATACCAACTGTTAGGAACCCACGAAAGCACCATTGATTACCATATACAAGCAACTAACATGCGGAATTAACTAGAAGTAACAAGTAACTAGAATTTAGAAATAACACAGAATATGAAGAGACAATACACAACTTGTATTAATACTCTTCCAGAAGGAAATACAACAAAGAAGATTGCCACAGTTCTTCTTCCTTACACACCTCTAGGGCTCCCACACCTCTAGGGCATAAACAATAAATCTCTTCAAGAGCTCACTCTCTCTCTCTTACGGTCCCAACACACAGCTCAAACACAAAATTGGTGTTCACCTCCACCAGCCAGTAACAACACCGCCAGTCAACCAGTCAGTAACAATACTGCCAGTACACAAGTGCTCCATGCACTCCACAAGTACTCCACGCACTCCAAGTACTCAACGTACTCCAAGTAGATCTCCCATGAACTTACAACAACCTGCAACTCAAATGATCTTACTTTGGAAGGAACTACCTTGCCTTCCTCTTTGCTCTCCAACCGAGTACACACCGTACTCCAAGTAGATCCTGCCTGATCTTGCTACCTGTTGTGTTGCTATCACCTTGATCCTGTTGCCACCTGTAGATCAACCTAGTTCTGCACACTTGCAAACCTTAGACCTCACACACACATACACCTACAGATCAATGATCTTACTTACCATGCACATCTCCAAATGTGGCCTTGCACACCTGCTGACCAAGATCCTACATACATGAAGAATCCTTCTGATTGTCCAAACCAGCACCCACACTTGGCACTGTGGCACTAGGAGGAACACACCATGCTCTCTTCTCTCTGAAGGAGCTAATTTTTTGCTCTCTTACTCTCTAGCACAGATTACAATACAACCCATGAGTCTATTATATAGATCTCATGCAAACAATAATTAGACATCTAATTACAATAATTAGATCCGTAGCTCAAGACTAAAATTAGCCTTCTTCATGCAAACAACAAGTTCGTTAACGAACTATCCGTGGAACTCGTAGTTTGGAACCACATAGGTGACCGACATAGGTCCCTGTCTACCTGGGGTGACCGACGTTGGCTGATATCTAACCATCGTCGACAGCTTCCTGTCTCCACCTGACCGACGTCGATTGGTCTGACCAACACCGGTGATTGTGACACTCAGCACCCTCCTCCAATGTCTGCATCAGTGAAGATTTTAGCTCCACAACCTAACACCCATGACTAAGTGACACACTCTAGCATAACATCTTGTTAATCTAGGCTTGTCTATTTACCTAAGCACTCACATATATAACCTAGATACAAACAAAGATAAAGGAATCCACATTCTTAGTTCTAAAGAAAATCACATGCTAAACAAAACCAAGTATACAAAATAAAGTGAGGCATACTGTACATAATAGTTGAACCTATCATTCATCTATACTCACAAGATCATATGCATGCATACATGTCATCCTGCTAACTACTATGAATATATTGCTCAAGTAATAACCAACAAAATCATTAGAATAATCAATTTAGGTAAGAGTCCAAACATATAGTTACAGTATGTACCACCTGAGTATATACATTTAAGAAAAAGTATCCTATGATATCCCATACTATCATAGTTCATGATCACTCTACCCAAACATTAAATAACCATAACTTATATATTTATTTAGGTATGGGTCAAGACATAATGAATATAGTATGTACCATCGGGTACTTTCCATACTGTAAAGCTCTATGACATCCCATATTATCATATGTCTTTGTGTTTGAGCATCTGACTCAACACCAATAACAATCTTACACCCAACCATAATAATAGAGCAAGTTAGGATTATACTATCCAAATATACCTCCATCAACAATCCGAAAAGAACATAATCTCTAAGTACACCTCATGATGCACTATGTTATTCTAGAAATGTCTAGTCACTTACATATTTAACTTCCTCATGAAATATACCACATACAGTGTTCATCCTTACAAGATGTGACAAACTTGATCCTTTCGACAAGTTTGCATAATATTAATGTGCTACAAAAAGGCTATTTTCTTTCACTAGAATTCTAAGCAAAGCTATAGTAAAATCACACTTAGGAACACCTATAGAGTTAGCTTCCTATGCCTGCACTCACTCTTAGAGCTACCATATATATCTACGATGTCACTTACATATGTAGAATCAGGGCTAAATGTAGTTCTACCAAACTACTAAAGGTATAAATGTTTACTCAATAGTTTTCTCATGCGATCGCATACAAGGAAAAGGTATAAATACATTCCTTTATTATAGAGAGAAGACGCAAGGGTCCTTAAAACTCTATCACTTACATCAAATGGGTATAAGTTAGGACTATTGATGTCCAACATCATTCTCGTGTCCTCCTATACTGTCACACTATGAGTTTTAAATCTCATAAAAAAAGGGTATCAATTAGTTGTATACTGGTATTCAATTCCAAACCATAATATTACCCTCTCATGTATAATATCTACATATAGATGGGTTACATAACCATAAAGTAAGTATGTTGTGGTTCTTGATTCCAGAGTCCTACATAACCATATCGACCGGGTATGCATATCAAAGGACTTTGACATCATGCATGCAATATCAAATATCAATAAATATTGCTTGATATGTTAATATAACCATGTGATGTAATATTCTAATACATAATGTGTATCATAAAAAAAATGTTTCAACTATGATATCACAAAATATGCAAATCATACATATGAATTGACAATGTTAATATAATATTACTTAGTTCCAAGTTTTTAAATAACATATGATCATCCAAATCAGTCAAATTCATAACACATCACTTGATTCGAGTTACCCATACCCATCATTGGTGCCAGACTCGAGAAATCGTCTCATTGCTTGGGTGGTATGATCAATGGGGCTCCATAATATACATAAAAAATAAATAATTCAAAGCATAAGCTCACCATCCAGGTAAACTAATCTAAGAATCGTGATTTCACACATGCAATATCTGATATAAATAAGCATTCATTGATAATACCATGCCAACCAAATATGACAACAAAAGTCTATGTTATCTTATCTCAATTATTGGTACATAGGAAGTATATTTAAGAAACAAATATCATTCTGACATTTCCCAAAATGTTTAAGTTTGACTTCCCCTAAAATCAACAAAATTTATGAAAGACACTTTTTCTAATCTTTTATCTAATACAAAAATAAGTATTACAAGAATTCAATCATTTCAAAATTATTTTGATCATTTTCTCATAAGTTGCATATAAAAAGGAAAAACCCAAATATTGAGAAATATTATTATTTCCCCTGCCATTTACGAGATTTAAATAATGTCGACAACTAACTTGCATGAGACATGGAAATTAATTTATATCTATCTCAACAAATTTCACAAATTTCATTATACTCATCCAATTACAATTACCCTATTACCCGATATAATTGTCATAAGGTTCTAATGTTCTCAACACCCTTAACTCGTAATAGCCATATATGTTTTTCTATATTTGCTATTGTTTACTCACAACAGAGCAATAATCCTAAATAATGTCATGAACCCCTAACCGTTTAAATGAGTAACACATGGATTTAAGCAAATTACTATAGATTAAAATACAGAATAATAATATTCTATAAATATTATGTAGATTTAACTAAAGATAATTTATGTAAGTTATAAACCAGTAGATAAGTAATTAATAGATGATTATTAAACCTTCAGATATACCAAACCATTTAAAAATGGAATAGGTAACTTTTATTAATAAAATAGATTCCTCAAATGCTCACATAACTAGGCAAAAATACATATAACATTTCATTCACAGTTCTGGTTATGGTGACTTTTTTTTTTAAAGTATAAATAAGGCTTATCAAGCCAAAGAAAAGGTGCAAAAATTTACTATATGTTTGTTTTTGTTTGAACACAGGAAAATAGTGGAATCATTTTACCCAAATCGATTCACAATAACTCCTAAAGAAATACTACATACTAAAGTGGCATCATGTTTTCACACACATCAAGAGTTGACTAAGCAAAAGAAAATGTAATAGTTGTTTATTTATGTATATTGTGGAATTTACCAATTTTTACCAAAACACCACAGCGAATATATGCTTGGGTGTTAGTAATGAAACTAAAGACATGACCTCCCCAAGTCATTGCATTTCACAAAATAAAATACCAGTCAAAGAAAGAGCATAAACTCACTTAGAAGAAGGAAAACAATGGCTGAAGGGTGTCAAGAGAAATATAGATTGCCATATTTTGGAATCCCTCTCTTCTCCAAATGCCTCTCCCTTCCCAGATCACATCACTCCTCTCAATCCTAATTTTTTCTACTCTTTCTGGCTAGAAGGAAACATGACCACAATACATATACACTATATATATGTCCTATCCAAACATGGAGATAAATGCATATTTTTTAGTCTGTTGAAAATGCAGAGGGGCTTTCTAAGTCCCTTGAAATACTTGACTGGAATGGAATGCGGTTTCACTTGAATTGAAACAACTAAGATAAAATAATGGTGATGGTGTTGATCTTGGGTTGAGTTAAAGAAAAGAAAAGAATAGAACTTGATATGGTAACAATGGTAATGTTGTTGGACCAAAAAAGGTGTTGCCACCCCTTTGAACACTAACATGATGATAACAAATATTGCATGAAGGCAATCAATCTAACCAGATCAATGCCCTCCTCCCTCTTTCATGTTGATTAATCTTCAACTGAAACTCGAGCCACACAAAACTATCATGCAATATCAACCTTGGCAAGCATGGCTCCTTAAGTGAAGTTTAAAACTCATGATTACACTTTATCATTGATTGGTATCTATGACTGAATATGTATCCACTCAAGATTGAACTTCACATCAAAAATAATCTCCATGCTTAATTCAAGATTCTTGCCTACTCAAACATATTATGAGCAATTGACCTCATCCACATCGAACTACACTTCAGAATGATCTAATTGCTATATTTAATAAATGTATATATTTACATCAATCCATACTATTCTACATATACATGTAATACATGGTAAAAATATGTATATTCAAATGATAAACATACAATTATGTTGGAGAGAAAATTGTTGATCAAAGTGTCACAGGTCAAATCAATCACCCATGACCTAAGACTAAATCCAAAACAAGAACTAATTAAACCAAGGTCATACAAGATGAAAATAAAGTGCTTGAATAAGGATAAGAATATCACTAACATTATTTAATTTATTTTGATCATGTATCACATCCAACGCATCACAAATGATATGTGTGTTATTATTGATAAGGGAGCGATAGTTCATTGGAAGGGTATCACTGATAAGTGCCCTAAAACTTGGCACAGAAAAATGGGATGTGACAGAATAGACACTTATTTAAATTCAAAGTAATGCATAAAGTGCAACATCATTCCAACATCAATATTATTTTTGACAAGTGTTGTTTAAATAAGAGAGAAGATAGCCCAATCATCCAAATAGACTTCTAGGAAATCATGAATGAAATATTTGAATGCATTTATCATAACTCTATAAAATATAATAGGTGCATTCTTTAAACCAAAAGGCATTACCTTGTATGCAAATGATCCCCATTCAGTAACAAAGGTGGTTTTAGCCTAATCCTCCTTTGTAATTAGAATCTAATGATATCCACTAAAGCCATCTGTGAATGAATATACTTCATGCTCTGTAATGGATTCAAGGACTCCATCTATAAAAGGAATTGGAAATGGGTCATTAACACAAGCATCATTGAGTGTGTGGTATTCCCCACACACCCAAATTTCTCTTATTTTTTTAGGTTGAACAACCATGGGACTCATCCACTATGTCTTTTCAACTAGATAAATGATTCTAGCTTCTTACATTCGATCAAGTTTGGCCTTTACTTTAATTTTCATATTATGATTGAACCTATAAAGTTACTTTTGATAGGGCACACACACTTTTTTAATTCTATGGTAATTTATCTTAGAGATGGATTTACGCATTTTACCTCTGAGAATTAGCTCAAAAACACATCTTCATAGTCCCTTAGAAGCTGTAAAGCCTCAAAAAATTTCTCTTGTCCCTAATAATCTCTCACTATTGCAAGCTTAAGAACTAACTCTATCCCAATATTCCCTTCAATATTTTACAAGGGCTTTTGATATGTCTTTCTTGATCCACTAGTTAGAGCATCTTGTATAATGTTCTTACTTTCATGTTGAGGAATGTTGATATTACACAATTTTTCTTCTTCCACTTGCTCTATGCTTTACACTGGTTTGGGTTCATCTTCACATTGTGGCTCAAAGAAACCTTCTAGATCAAGATCTCCATCACTATCATTGTCACTTGACTCTGTCAGATCATTGATTACTCTATTACATGGTTGAACAAGGACTTGTTATTCTTGGTTGGGTTTGTAATTACACAGTGTGAGATCTAAGTCTTGTGCAGCCTCCTAATGAGATGATGATTCAGCTACAGTTGTTAAATCTTTTGCTCATTCATGATATAGAAATATTTAATTTTCTACAAGGCATTATATACTAATAGATTATCATCTTCATAAACATAGGTTTGAATGAAATATTTCTAAATTTACACCCATTTTTTGGTTTCCCTTATACACTCTTGATGCATATACTAGGTTTTTAGTAGAGGTGATAAGGTGTGGTTGAATATGCACACCCAATATCATGGTTCTAATCCTTGTGTGGTCCATATATCCACACATTGATGGACATGTAGTTCTGGACATTGACCTTCTTGGAAGAAAGGTCACTCTGATTGACACTAGCTGGTAGTTGAAACCTTGCACACAAGACTTTGCATGCTTCCTCCCACTATATTTTTGAGTTTGTGTACTTCCCACCATGTCACAGTAGTTCCTTTCAGTACATAGCTAAGTGTGATGACTCATTGATTCACCTCCAACACATGGTATTCAAGCGTCAATATAAATGGATTGAGATCTTATGTCACAAAGTATTGAGGTATCTAGCATTTTACAGTGAATGTTATGCATAGAGGTTGCAACTCATGATCTTTGCAAACCCAGTTCAAGATGTGCATGTCAGAGTCACCACTTATGGATGATGTAGATTCTCAAGGTAGAATACCTTCTAAGGTTAGTTTAGTATAGTGCATCATAGTTGTAATTATATTATACAGGAAGTCTACTTCAGATCTTGTCAGAGAGTGCACTGAAGAAGAAACACATTCTTTGATGTGAACCTGCCTACCTAGAAACTTTGTTATAACATGCTTGAATACTAGTCATTCTTATTGTGCAGTATGTGGTTTCCAATCTTGACACTCTACAAACTACACCCCATTTTGCCTTTCAAATGTACCCACTTTAAACCAACTATTTCCCCACAGGCATAAGGAGACTTTGGTTCTTTTGGGATGATATATGGATTTTGCTCGAACTTATTTAGGGGTATGACTACTATTTTCTCTTCCTAATGCACTTTTAATTTATTGTGCATAGTATTGATGGTAATTTTTCCATTCTAGTCCCATTTCTTATCGATTAAGGAAGGGTAATGAGACTCTACTATCTTCATATCGATGACCTCAAAGTCTCCTCACAGGCTGAGTTCAGCCACTTTTATTTTGACATCTTCTAACCTACCAATGGGTTCAACTCTACCATAATCCACCAAACTCAACGTAACTGGACTATAGCTCAAAGTTACTCGACCAATGGTTTCCCAGGTTAATCAAAAAATCATATTTAATGTGCTTTTAAAATCAAATACTACATTTGAAATTTCATACCCAACCAAATCAATATCCATTTTCAAATCCACATCCCAAGGCTTCTTGGTCTTGACGTACCAAACTACTTTATCAACCATTTATTGTCATTGCTACACACATTCCATGAGATTGTGTAGAAGATTAGTGATGTTCTAAGATATATCCTCATTATGTAGTGTGCTGAGTAGTTTCATCAGATTTGTTAAAGCAGTCACAATACCCTCTTGCCTCATTATCCTAATAATTTTCCCATACATTTTGGCATCAATGGTTGTGATATCAGCCTCAAAATTTGGTTTTTATTGTATTTCCTATAATACCTACGTAGCTTGATACATTAAATTATTTTTTTGTTTTTTGTAGTAGGATCAGGATATTTATACTGCTAAACTTTTTTAATGCTATGATCCTAAGGCATTTATAAAGGTGGTAAGGCTTATTCAACTCTCTTTTGCCTTGTAATGACTTACACAAATACATTTTTCTTGAGTTTCACATTGATCATATTTATATTGCACACTAGCTTATCCTTTCTTTGTTTCTCCAAAACTTGGCAATCTTCTATATGATGTTGACCTTCGACCATATAATATACACAAGAGGCTTATCTTTGATGGTTGGTGGGGCAGTTTCTTGCATAATGATTATATGCACCGCATAGATAACATTACATAGGGGGTTGAGCTTGCCAATTATCATTGTTTTGACCTCCTTGATATTTGCCAAAATATCTACCCCTATATCCCCCTCTATATCCACCTCTATTTTATTTATATCCCCACCCTTGTGATTATTGTCCAACATATCCTCCTTGTTGATTCATCTACTCATCATATCCCCCATAATGGTGGTGAGGGGAACTTGGAGTCTATTTTGCCTATGGTTTTGGAAGATTCATATTTATCCATAGTTGTGCATACTAACTAGAATATTGGTATGAGGGATATTATATATTATTCCAGCTTGCTAGGCCCTGTGGCTGATACTATGGTGATGAAGGCATCTGATATTGAAGTGATGAATGCATCTATCCCAAACTACCTTGAGTCACATTTTTCATCTCCATGTTTATTCTTAGAATGGTTTACTTCACAGTTGGTATTTGTTGAGCTGCAACTATGAAGACATTCTTTGTTATATCTTGTTTTAATTCTTGTAGAGATCATCAACATGTCTCATCATGATTTGTTGATTTGTAAAAATTATAATACATGCTATGTGATTTTTGGATATACTATTGAAGAAGATGGCACTTAGATGTAAGATGTCCAACTACCCTACAAATTTCACAAAATTTTTATTTCAATTATTAGACAATCATTTCTATGGTGTCCTTCTCAACCATATTCTACATGCCATAAGCCTAACTTAGGCTTATCATTTTCATGCATCTTGTCCATCTTCCTCATAAAATCATCTAACTTAGCTTCTACTTTTGATCTTGTCAATGGAAGATCTACATAATCTTTTATCTACTCTACCCATATGGTAGCAGATCGAGCATTAGCCTTGGTGCAAAACTGGGATTGCATAATAACGAACCTTATTATTGATGTAGACCCTCTAGGTTCTAAGTAAACTTATATTTATCTTCTAAAATAAAATCATTTTTTTCATCACATCAAAAAACCTGTAATCATATTCTCCAACTATTTCTCTATATTTTTGCCAAATTTCCTTCAGGTTTTGAATGACTTGACTGGATAATTTTTTACCTTAAATTATGCTACTAACAAATCTTTAACTTGTGTGAGATTGAGGGAATTTACATTTATTTTATAAATGAACTCCAAGGCTCATCCTGCTAAATCCCTTATGAGTTCACACTTCTTCACATCATTTGACGTTACCCTTTTTACAGCCCATTTCATTACACAAGTTACCAAGTATTATTCAGGGTCGGTAGACCCATCATATGGCATTAAAAACACAAACATGCTTGTATCAATCAACATAGATGGTAAGATGGTAATTTTTAATACAAATGTTTGAATATTAGTATGTAATATACCTAGAGAGGGGTATAATAGTAGAATAATGAATAGTGGTTTAGTACCACATGCATAAGAAGGAAGAGTTAGGTAGATGGGAACTAGTATAAATAAAGGGGCATATGATATTGTATGGATGAAAGAAGTTTATTTTTAAGTGAGCCTTACTCAAAGGAGGTATCCCCCTCAAAGTGGCCCACAATTTGAATTTATTCCTTCCATAAAAGGAATTGTGTCTAATCAGCATTTTGAGTTCAATATATACAGTTTATATTGTTATTATGTGAGTGTGAGTACAAGGTTCCTCTCATCTGGTAGTAGAGCAGTTTTGATTCAAGTGGACTAGGGTGTAAGCTCTTATGATAGTAAATTTTTGGTGTAATTTGCAGTCATTATGACTATACCAATGCATCTATAACACCTCAAAACATAGGTGTGCATATCTAGTTTGTCTAGATATGACATTTAAAGCTCAAGAAATCATTCCCCAAATTTACCAGATTTATGAAAAGTATTCATTTGCTAAAAATGGATGAACGAGGCACCTGTGGTGTGCATTTGAAGACTACAGTACATTATGGTGTGATCTGCATGTTTGGTACATTCTTCATGCTACACAACCACTAATCATGAGCATTAACCATCAATGTAAACTACCTCATGTGACCAAGGTAAATCATTAGGACTTAACCACTAGTGGTCGTTTTGAAGGTGATTTGGACCTGCTATCACTCTTGAGGTGATATCTTTCAAACTGTGAGGGTTATAAACCTCTAAATTTTTTTGTTAGAATTATGATTTTGATGTAGACCTAGTAATTCTATTTGATCATTTTTTAGATCTCATTTTATTATTCAAAAAGTACATTTTCTTTAGTAGAAAATTATTTTTTACTTTTTTAAAGTACCTTTCTGGATGCATACTTGAATCTGTAAAGAATTTTTCGGTACTATTTTTTTTGAAAATGTATATTTTTTCAAGAATAATGCTATGAAATACTTGATTTATATCTATATCATTAGGATTTGAAGAAATTTATGTTTATCCACTTCTTTTTCTTTAATAATTAAGTATTATAACTCACAGTTGCACAATTATAAGTAGTGCGAGAAGGAGCAAATTTTATTCTAATTGGGTGCATTTTTGGCGAAGCCTGACACGCAGTTAGTCTTTAAAAAAAATTAAAATAAATAAAATCAAATAAAAAATCAAAATATCATTAATATTAGAAAGGACATATTTTTAGTTGAAACTAACATCTACACTTTTGGTTCTCATAGGGATTCCCATTTTATCTAATAGTAATCTCACTAGTGCATTAACCCAACTTTGACAAACTAGTATTATTAGGAAATATCAGACTAAGTTTGAAACATTAACCAATGACATATCTACTGCATTCTTTGTTCATTACTTCATTAGCAGACTGTATGATGAGATTCAAGCAGATGTTCAAATGTGACAACCATAATCCATGATGGAAGTTGTGGGCTTAGCTAAGCTCGTAAAAGACCCCATTTTCTATTATCATGGTAAGACACCTTTATTTTTTCATCCCTACACAACACCACCTTTTCAGGCCATCAATAAACCAAAAAATGATCCCCTTTTGGATTCACCTCAATAGGTTTCAGATGAGTCCATTCAGGAAATCACCATGCTCAAGCAAGCCCCAGATGATCCCAAGATGACAATCATAGAGATCAAGTAGGGAACTGAGTCTTCAAATCTCTTAGAGAATAATGATAAGGTCCATTGCATGTTGGCTTACCAAACAATGTATTTTTTACACCCTTGTTCTAACTTTGAGGTGTTGATTGTCAAGCTTCAACTTTCAGTGATCAATTTTAACCTCATGCTTCAATTGAGGTTACTCCATCCATCGATATCTATGCACTTCACCCTCATTTTGTAGTGTTTGAGTTCACATTGTGGTTGTACATGCTCACATCCTATCCCTAGAGGAAGAAATGAAATCCTAAGAGAATGCATGGTCAGGCCTCCATTTGGTCAGCGTCTTATTCCATTATGTAATTCTTATCATGTTTCAAGGGTCAAACATTTTTAAGGGGGATAGAATGTAATGTACCTAGAGAGGGGTATAATAGTAGAATAACTAGTAGAATAATGAATAGTCATTTAGTACCACATACATAAGGAGTTTGGTACATGAGAGCTAATATAAATAAAGGGGCATATGATATTTTAAGGATGGAAGAAGTTATTTGTAAGTGAGCCTTGCTCAAAGGAGGTAGCCCCCTCAAAGTGGCCCGTGATTCAGAGTTATTCCTTTCATAAAAGGAATTGTGTGTAATCATCATTTTGAGTTTAATATATGCAGTGTATATTGTTATTATATGTATACTGACTAGAATATCAGTATGAGGGAGATGATGTATTATTCCAGCTTGCTAGGCCCTGTGGTTGATATTGTGGTAATGAAGGCATCTAATATTGAGGTGATGAAGGCATCCATCCCAAACTACCTTGAGTCACATTTTTCATCTCCATGTTTGGTCCTCCAATGGTTTGCTTCACAGTTGGTATTTGTTGAGCCACAACTGTGAAGATGTTCTTCATTATATCTTGTTTTAATTCTTGCAGAGATCATCAGCTTGTCTCATCATGATTTTTTGATTTGTAAAAATTATAATACATGTGCAATTTTTGGATATATTGCTGAAGAAGATGGCACTTAGATGTAAGATGTCCAACTACCTTTCAGATTTCACAAAATTCTATTTTAATTTTTAGACAATCATTTCTATGATGTCCTTCTCAATCATATTGTATGCACCATAAACCTAACTTAGGCTTATCATTTCATGCATCTTGTCCATATTCCTCATAAAAGCATCTAACTTAGCTTCTACTTTCAATTCCACCAATGGAAGATCTGAATAATCTTCTATCTACTCTACCCATATGGTAGTAGATCGAGCATTAGCTTTGGTGGAGAATTCAGATTACATAATAAAAAACCTTATTCTTAGTCATAGACCCTCTAAGAACCAAGTAACCTTATATTTATCTTTTAAAATAAAATCATTTTTGTTCATCACAATGGAAAACCTGTAATCATATTCTCCAACTGTTTCTTTGGATTTTTGTCAAATTTCCTTCAAGTTTTGAATGACTTGATTGGAACATTTTTTACCTTAAATTATTCTACTAACAAATCTTTAACTTATGTGAGATTGAGTACATTTACATTTATTTTGTAAATGAACTCCAAGGCTCGTCTTGTTAAAGCCCTTATGAGTTCACACTTCTTCACATCATTCGATGTTACCCATTTTACAGCCCATTTCATTTCACAGATTACCAAGTATTGTTTGGGGTTGGTAGACCCATCATATGAAATTAAAAACACAAATGTGCTTTTATTAAGCACCATAGATGGTAATATGGTAATTTTTAATACAAATGGTTAAATACTAGCAACTGTGACTGTTGGTAACTGCGCACTTATTATTACAATGTTAGGTGATTGTGTAGTGTTCACTGTAATTACAAGCTATTGTGTACTAGCCTTTTCAAGAGTAAAAATAAATACTAATTTTAATTTATTTCTTTCTAATGCTTGCTTGGTTTTTCCACTGTGCTTTCCAAACTTTTTAGTAAAGGAATCAAACCAACTTGAATCTACTTTTCTTTTTGTATATTTTCTTTCTTCAATAAATAAAGTGGGCTTTGAGAAGATGTACCCTTAAAATGAATGAATTTTATCTCTAAATTTGAACTTGAACTTGTAATATTACTGGCCTTCAAATTTAACATTTTCCCAAGAACTTCTCTTCTTGATTCTACATAAAAACCCTTCCCTTAATTACAATCTACCTCTACTTCCTAGTTGTTCTACCTTTACATCACTACTTCCAACATCTTCTTCCTCATCGGGCCGTTCCTTAGATTCTATGTACCCTTTTCTTATAGTAATTTCCACATCTTCTCTCAATAATCTCTCTTTTATAACATCTTTTTTCTTACATTTCTCCAGCTCTAGCACTTTCTTCTCTACTCTTAGTCCTATTCGTAGTTACTTCTGGGTCTTTTATCTTATTCCACCTTCTTTATTGTCTTAGTTCCCTTTCTAGTACTATAATTTTATTCTCACTCTGAGTCTTTTCACCTTCCATTTTTTGGGATCAAGTTCAAGTTCCTTTTACATAGCTCTTCATCATTCACTTCCTCCTGTACGCACCCCCATGGTGCTTGAAGTGACTACTCCATGTTGGCTAGAGTAGGCACCATGGCCTTTTTCATAACCAACATATTTATCAACAAAGGTAGTCATGATAAAAAAAATTCCCTCTAATTCCTTAGACAAATCGATCTTGTGTAGTCTTAAAAGTTATATATCCTTATACTGCAAACTCAGTAATATAACCATCGATTATAGTCTTCATCGAATAATCTACTGCTCGAGACCAATTGGTGTCTAGGTTATGTAGTCTTTCTAAATTTTCCTCGGTCTAGACTATAAATTATGTTCTCCTTGGACTAAAGCAATAGTATTATAATATAGCTAGCCATGCATCTAACAATCCAGGCAATCTGCACTAGAAAATTTCATAAATTTTACCATAAATGTGCTCTTGGGCAATCCTCTCTACAAATTTTCCAACTCTTTGTGCTTCTTCTTCTGTAAAGTTTTAAATTCTCTCATCTAACTATTTGTCTATGTCTCTCTGCCCTGGCTACCATCTCAGCATATTTCATCCAAACAGATCCCACGCTCATTGCACCAGTGTTAGTAGAGGTTCCTTTAAATACTCTAAAACATGTTAATTACATGTATAACTTACATAGTAGAGATTAAAATAGGATGCAAAAGAGACTACATTCTTACATACCATCTATGATATATAAATATGTACCTAAAGAGCAAGAATAACTTAGCTGCTAACAAAGACATAACATAATTGACATAGCATTCGATAAACAAATTAAAGTAAAATAGAGTACTCACTACACATTAACCATGTATAAAAGAATATTAGGAAAACCATATCAGAATGATTCTATTAAACTCTACCAACACATCTGAACCATATTCTATTATAACAAAGTGTTATATATAGCCTTTTACAACCCATTATCTCTTTACATTCCATCCTTTCAAGATATAAAAGGAAAGACTCTTCGCATTCTTCTATTGTCCAATTAGGCTTACAAGGCTGAATACATACAAAATTTATACAAGAGACAAAATCATATACTTCACACATGTGTCCTTGTATTATACTTTACAATTTTACCATGCTCCATTCTACATCCAACAATTTCCAAACATGGAAAAACTATTGATAGTTCACAGTCAGTTCATGAGCAAGAAATCATGGTCTTTTTCATTAACATGGGTTTTTAATGCAAGATCATACATAGAAAATAGGCTATTATTCATCAACCAATTATAGAGTGTTGGTTATTTTCCATTGTTTTGTTTTATCGATTGTTTTGGTGTGTTTATTTGTAGGATGTTCTCTTGGTTTCCATTTTGAATTGTTCTCAATTTTAGTGTAGTTGCTTGGTTGCTTCAAAAATATGATGATACCAAACTCTAATTTGGTTTCAAGTCTTTTAGTAGTGCGAATCGAGTTTCTAATCCCCGATTAGGTCTTGGAGAAATTTATTCTACACTTGTAGTTGTAATCGGGTTTCCAACTCCCGATTTGGTCTTCAAGAAAATTGCATAATGTTCACAGTTGTAATGGGGGCTTCATAGTGTTAATCGGCATTCCATATACCAATTAGGTATTGGCAAGATTTTTTTAATTCTATATAGTGTTAATTGGGTTTCAATTTACCGATTAGGTCTGTGACTTTTTGGTTTGTAACACATAGTTCTAATTGGAACATAAACCTGGATTAGAATTGTTGTGACATGTAGTGTAAATTGGGTCACAAACCTTCACTACTTGTATGTTTTATTCAACATAATGGCTCAATACTAATTAGTGTTCAAATGACAAGTAGGTCATGTTATATCTTGGTTGAAGCCCACCGTCTCATGCGGCAATGAAAGCCCAACTGGGTAAGCAAAAACAATAATGAAATTCCCTATGGTAATTAGAGTTTGAATGTTACCTAGGTCTGAGGTGATAAAACACTTGTTCATTGTGTTATGAGGGAATAAAATCCTTATCAGGTCATAAGGAGTAATGAGCATGTTTCATAGTTGTATGCGGGATCCAACCCACAAAATAATATTGGATACTTGGCAAAGCTCGTAGCTATAAGCAGAGGTTGATAACCTGATTAGGTCTCGACCATTTTAAATCATCCAAATTCATTTTAAAATGCATAAAGTGATTCATAAAATCCTGCCCAAATCTAAAACTCAAAAAGTGTATTGTTTACATTTATTCATGAAGACTCGATTAGGTCTGTTGTAGCATTCAAAATGTGTTTTTGTAACATTTAGGATTCCTTTGAAGTTGTTTTGGTTGGAATGGAATGTGAAATGCCACAAAATGTGAAGAGCCATCTACGAAATATTATGGGTCAGACCATTCCTACCTTAAATGGTAAACTAACACTTTTTGGGGGATTCTTTTGTTGGAGATTGATTATGGTAGAAAATTAATATTATTAAATATTTTCTCTCCTCTTGAAATCGATGAAGTGTTATGCTTTCAAATTTTGTATTCAAAACGTACTATTGAAGACTCGCATTATTTTTCTAGATTTCCTTTAAGATGAATAAATGGAATGGATTTGTGAGATCAGTTATGCATTTCATTTCTATTTTGGTTCTCGTGTGTGGATGCATTTTCCAACTAAGCATTGTAGATGAAATGGTTGTCATTAATTAAAACCCTGATCTCATGTGCGCCATTCTCATAATGTTGTGTATATTAGACCATGGTTGCAAGTTATCGTAAAATGGTTTCAAGTTTAGTGATATAAATATCAATTGTCTAATGAAGGTTGATGGAATGGTTGGAGGCCATGATAATAACTATAAACTAAATGTAAAAAATCTTAAATGGATTTAAACTGCAATTTAATTAAAAAATCCCCCTCCTTCCCCATTTTTCCTATTTATAATTAAAAACCAAAAAACTACTCCCCCCATTTCTATATTTCAAATAGATAAAATAAAATAAACACAAAAGGACCTACCTAAGGAATTATGTATCGAAGGTTGAAGTCGTTTCAAGTGAAACACTCATCAGTGGAGTAAAAAGTGGTGTTGTTTACAAGGCCACTGATTTATATAAGGGGCTTCACCCTAAAACCCTTTCAGAAGAAACCTAATTTTTGTTGGCATGAGTGTTTAGAGTAAAATAACTAAAGGCAAAATGTGATCTTGGGTGAAACCCCCTAGAATGGATCGCATGAAAAATGAAAATTTACGACTTTGACTACCAAGTGGGACACACTTTTTTGCTCCCACCCCTTGATAAATTAATTCTAAAATTAAATAAAAAATTTCATGTGAGGTTTAGAAGTCTATCATGAACATCATAAGATCTAGTGACACTCGTTAGGATCAGAACATAGAAATGTACACCCAACAATGAAAATGACCTTCCCTGAAATAGTGATAGAGATCCAAAAAGGTTCTTACGAATGTGATTTCCTCTCCTGGGATAATAAATGATGGTGCTAGCAAGTGACAAACAAGTCACAACTGATTTGACAACTGTGTTCGAATGATCTTGATCTTCAATAAACTCTCAGTGTTTTCTTGAGACGCATGTAAACTATAAAATATATTTCTTCTCATTGCCTTAGATTGGAAAAAAATATCTAAAACTTTAGGGAAAGCATAAATTATTAAGGGCCCAAATTGCGAGTTAGATGGGATTTTAAACATTATATACTTATTAGGTCCCAAGCAATAAAAAATATTGAAAACAATAATTTGTATAATTAAAAGCAATGCTAGTGACATGCAAACCTTAGGTCAATCAGCAAAAGTGCTCTACAAAAAATAAGTTAGCTTCAACAATGATAAATACCAGATAGCGATTGATTGATCTCTCTAGAATGTATGTGATTACTCAATAGATTCTCTATGAAATGCTCAATATACATATTGTTAAATGACCTACAATACTTATATATTTATAGATAAATTGAATTCAAATTATAATCTTATTGATGTCATAACTAACACCAAATGATCAAAAAGCAAAAAAAAAAAAAAGGCGAGACAAGAGGGATACGTGTACATTAGCCATACCAAAGGGTCCAAAAGCATGACTCTCTTGGTGGACCCATGAGCATCATTCACATTCTTGGTATAAGGCTCAAGGTAAAGGAACACAAAAGAAAGAGAAATAATAGCCCGATAGAATTGAGAGAAAAGACACAAACAACTAAAAATTGAAAAACGCACCAACAATATTTAATTTAAACGAATAATTAATTTATACATAAACATTTTTAAATTATATAATTTAATAATTAATAAACACATAAAACCATTTTAAATGTCCACAAATATAATGGAAGACACTAATCAATCACATTATAATAATCATAAAAAGGTAAACCTAAAGCACCAACAAATTGTTCTTCCAACCAATCACACTATAATAATCATAAAAAGCTAAACGTAAAACACCAACAAATAATTAGAATGCTGGCTTATATTCCAAACTTTATTTGCATATATAAGTGTTTGTAATTTTTAGATTGCATGTGAATTATTTTAAATAATGTTTATGCGTGTGAGAAACTTTTTGATTAAGTAATTAAACTTCTCATCAATATCGATATTATTTCATTGAAATTGAAACTTTCGTATTTCAAAACAAGCCCTAAATTTAACATGACACTTACAAACTATTACATATATCTTAAACGTATTTATTATGAAAAATTGAGATGTATCAAATTTTGAGGTGTTTATTTTATATATATATATATATATATATATATAATTTTTTAATTAATAATTTAATTTTTTGATAATTTTTAATTGTATTATTGTATTGGATTCAAAAAAAAATTAAGAAAAAAATTCCAAATTTTATTATATGTTCAATATATATTATAAATTTTATTAATATTATTACAGGATGTGTTGTTACAATTGAACCAAATAGGTCCCCTCACCCTAACAAGCGGGTCTGTGTGGAGGTCAACCTCTCCAAGGACTTGAAGGAGTTCATAGAGATCTAAGTTGAGGAGACTCAATGGTCACAAAAGGTTGTTTACTTCAACCTTCCTAACACTTGTTTTCGTTATCAGGGTTCGGATCACTGCATCAAGAATTGTCCTCGCATGGGTCATACCAAGCCTCCTCAACCACCTCCTCAGACTGAAAAGCCAAAATTGACAGACCAAGGTGATGGCCGGACCATAGTGTCCCATAAAAGGTCATCGAACCCTAAGCACAAAGCCCACCCCAGCTGTCACCTCGGAATGATTCTTCTTCAGTGATCAAACCCTCTCAGGGGACTTCTCTACCATCCCTTACCATGCTGGTTCCTTCCAACCCACAGAACATTTCTCTAGTTTCCTAGAATACTAAGATGTATGTGGTTGAGGTTCTCTCAACCAACGGTTCCTTCTCCCAATGGTCTCGCAAACCACCTCACGGGGACACAAACTCTCCTCAAGAGGAATAAAAAGCCAAATGTTGCTTCATTGCGGTTGATAAAAATTCATGCCTCCACCAGCACAACAATTTTATGATGTTGGCAGATTTTGAGGACAAACAAGGAGAGCTTCATATGGATGACCCTTCCCTATGAATGTGTTATCATAAAATGTTACGCATCTTACAGAGTCTACCTACAAATACTCTGTGTGTTGCTTGTTAATAGATTGGTTTTCCAGATATTATCTATTTGTAAGAAGTTAAAGTGTCAACTTTCTCCTTCAAATGTCTTTGTGAAACATTTGGCATGATGCCACCTAAATCACCACCTTGTTAAGGCGAGACATGGTCGTGATTGTAATTTAGTTGCCCCTAAGGTTTCCCCTAGCATTATTACCATGAGGACCCATCACATCGAGAAACCTAGATTATTTTTGACATTGATGGCCATCCCTTTGGCATTCTGAACATCTACGCACCCAATGATGGCCCTTACCACTCCCTATTTTGGCAATCTTTGGTAGATGGGTTGCTTGCTACCACATGGCTAGTGTGTGGAGATTTCAATATGATTGAACACCCCCAAGATAATGTGTTGGTGTGTTGGTGAACATGAGGCTTGGTATTATTTCAAAAATAAATGGGGTCTTGCCAACCCACTCCTCTGATGGTAGACATTTAACCCCACATCTTGGTTTGCGTGGTCCAACTACCAATCTAGGGATCACCGTGTACTCAAATGACTTGACTGCTTTATGTTGTCAGAGCAAAATCTTTTTTTCTTTTCTAGCATTGATGACCAACCTGTCAAGTGTCCACTCATGTATTATTTTGTCGGACCACTCCCCTATTTCCTATAAAGTGGAATGGACCTCAGGGCAGTACAATATACCACACAATCAATTCATCCTTAATACTTCTATGTTGAGTCATGTTGGAATGATTCGACTCATCGAGGCAGATTTGGAACCTCACCCCACAACCCTCATATGCTGCTAGTTAGATTGTATGGTAGAATGAGGCCATTTTGCACACCACCTCCTTCCTCTATCACCATGGCAAACATGTTGCTCATATTCAAAAGTGCTTAGAAGAGGTCATGCTTAATGAGTTTTGATGGGTCTTTGTCTCCCTCAAGATTGATCCTTTCAACATACAGTTGCAATGGCTTGTAGCCTCTCTCAAACACCACCTTAAGGTGGCAAACATCTATGCGGCCAAAGGTACTCAGCTCTGCGCTTGACTATACTAGCTAAAATTAGTGACAAAACCCCCAAGGATTTCTTTAAATCACTGAAAGCCAAGTAATATCACGAGTCAAATCAAAGCCATTCAAGTGGCTCAATCCTAGCTTACCTCTCAGTTTGATATCTCCTTGGCTTTCCTTGAACATTACAAGTTATTTTTTCAAGCTCAACCTTTCACAATCAAGTGGTCCCAAGCACTTCAAAAATGCCTCATATTTCAAGCTCAATCCAACTAATCAACGGCTTTGTGATGCCCCACTCACCTTGCAGGAGCTCACAAAGGCTCTACACTGCATGAGCAATGATAAATCCCCTGACATCAATGGTTTCCCATACAAATTTTATAAAACCGCCTAGGAGTTTACTAGACTTGATTTACTACAAATCTATAAAGAAGCCTTATAGAATCAATCTCATTGGACCCATGATCAATCAAGGTAATATCAAATTCATTCCTAAAGATGCCAGAGATCCTAAGTTGCTTACTAATTGGAGGTCGATAACCTTGTTCAATGTTTCTTACAAGATTCTTACCAAAACCCTTACCAACTACGTCTGGCTCATCTTACCTACCATTGTTAGACCAGAGCAAATGGGATTCATTAAAGGGTGATATATTTTAGATAATCTTATTGTTATCTGGGAAGGCATGGTTGGGGCTCATTCCTCTCTTTAGAGAACTATTTTTATTAAATTAGACGTTGAAAAAACCTATGATAATATTGAGTGGCAATTTATTCTTGCCATGCTCAAGGTTTTTGGCTTTGGCCCCTACTTTATTTATGTGGTACAGACTTTGCTTCATGATGCCTCGACCTACCTCACTATTAATGGGCATAAAACTCAGATGATTGAGCTCTAATAGTCTATTCTCCAAGGTTGTCCCCTAGTTTTGGCACTTTATGTGTTATCCATTAAAGCTTTGGGTTATCTCTTGGCTTCCATAACATCTCAAGGGCTTGTTCGTGGTATTGTCTTTCCTGACCACACCTCCTAGCTCATCAATGGTCACTTTAAAGATGACACCTTCCTCACACTCAAAGAACAAGAGGGCACCTTTAAGGAAGCTATTTGATGCCTTCACACTTTGTATTTGGCTTTCGACTCTATCCTACAATGGAAGAAAACCCAGTGTTTTTGTTGAAGTATGATGTTTATGCCTAAGTGGATTCACAAGTATAATTGGTAATGGATTGTTTAGGGGGAACAATTCAAATTCTTGGGCATCCCCTTTGCTTTTGATAGTTCATCAAAGTTGTCCCCTTTGCTCTAACAGTCTATTCTCCAAGGCTGTCCCCTTGTTTTGGCACTTTATGTGTTATCCATTAAAGCTTTGGGTTATCTCTTGGCTTCCATAACATCTCAAGGGCTTGTTCATGGTATTGTCTTTCCCGACCACACCTCCTAGCTCATCAATGGTCACTTTAAAGATGACACCTTCCTCACACTCAAAGAACAAGAGGGCACCTTTAAGGAAGCTATTTGATGCCTTGACACTTTGTATTTGGCTTTCGACTCTATCCTACAATGGAAGAAAACCCAGTGTTTTTGTTGAAGTATGATTTTTATGCCTAAGTGGATTCACAAGTATAATTGGTAATGGATTGTTCAGGGGGAACAATTCAAATTCTTGCATCCCCTTTGCTTTTGATAGTTCATCAACCGAGCTTTGGCAGTATGTCCTCAACAGGATTTGAAAAGAAGATTGTGTATTAGATGACTAATCCCCTATCTCTAACAAGAAATTTATAGATTTACACCAATGTCTTGACCACTACTCATGTCTATTATTCCTCCTATTGGGCTCCCTATAAGGCCTCTTATGATATTCTGGCCAAGCTTCTCAAAGAATTCCTCTAGGCTAACTCTAATTGGCCTTGGGGTTTTCATCAGGTGGCATGAGATATTTGTTGCCTACCTTGTGATAAAGGTAGCATGGGCATCATTGACACCTATCAAAAAAGTATGACCCTATGTGCAAAGTGGGTTGTTCAGGCTATTGAGGAAAGTGACTCTTGAAAAATTCTTCTAACACATTGTATCTTTGTAGGCTCTCCCTATGGTAAAATAGAATATTGGCTTCCAAATCCCTTCTCATCACTATTATTCTTTTCAAGATCACTAGTTCTTTTGTGGTCAAAAGCATATGGAAGGATTTTGAATCAATCAAACTCCACTTGAAGTGATTGGGGGATGGTTTTTACATAGGGTTATCTTTTAATGATCATAACTTATGGTGGTTTCCTATTCTTACTACTTCTTTCATTTACCTAGTTGAATTACCTAGTATTAAAGCTCTATGATTATTCTGAAAAGGTATTCGCACTATCCATGATTTGGTTACCTCTATAGATTGGATTCCTTAGCCTAAACTAAAAATCAAGTTTCAGTTAAATAATGTAGACTTACCTTTTATTATTTGCATTCAAGAATTGCTACCTGATGTTACGTTGTATAAAATTGGCCTACATCCTCTTAGGGCCTAGTGGAAATATTGGAGGTGGAATTATGATACACACTTCAAAATCTACTCTCTCGAGCCTCTTTATAAGGTGATGAGTTCATTTTCTCCAACTTTAGACAAACTCAATATGCACTAGGGCCTCCAATCTGTTAGGTTGTGGAGCTAAAAGCTTCACTAATGCAAATGGATGAGGATGCTAAGTTGCAGAGCGACCGACGCCAGTCTGATCAATCGACATCGATCATATACAAGGTGCAGAGCAGTGAACATCGGCAGGGATCGGCCGACGTCGGTCATCCCCAGTCAGACAGGGACCAATGCCGGTCACCTGTGCATTCCAGAACTGTTTGTTGCACAAACAGTTAGTTGAACGGCCAGTTTGCATGTTGAAGGCTAATTATAGTCTTGAGTTGCGTGTCTAATTATTGTTATTAAGAAAGTCTAATTATTGTTTGCATGAGGTCTATTTAAGAGACTCATGGGTTGTATTGTAATTAAGGCAAGAAAAGGATTTCTTCCAGTTATAGGATCTTGGTCAGCAGGGGTGCAAGGCCACGTTTGGAGATCTACATGTGTAAGTAAGATTAGGTTGATTTGCAGGTTGTTACAAGATTAAGGAGATCTACTTGAAGTACTTTTGAGTGCTTGGTACTAGTAGTGTTGAGACTGACTGGTTGGAGGTGAACAACAATTTTGTGTGTGAGTTGTTTGTTGGGACCGTAGTTGAGAGAGAGCTTTGAGGGAAGATTACTGAAAGTCCTAGAGGTGTGGGAAGCCTCAGAGGTGGAAGAAGAAGTGGCATCTTCTTTATTGTATTTCCTTTTGAAGATTATTTAATACAAGATTGTGTATTGTCTCTCAAATTCTGTGTTGTTTCTGATTCTAGTTACTTATTGCTTCTGGTTTAATTCTGCGTTTAGTTGTTTGGTAATCAGTTGTGCTTCCACAGGTTCCTAACAATTGGTATCAGAGCTAAGGTTGCAGGGAGCAGATTTTGTGTTTGATTACAGGTCAGTCTCAGGGGTTTTTGATTGAGTGGGAGTAGCAATGGTAGAAGAAAGTAAGCTAAGGATGGAGAAATTCAATGGCACGAATTATCAATTATGGAGGATGCAGATAGAGGACTATCTGTATCAGAAAGATCTATACTTACTATTGGGTGGGGTTGCATGCAAGCCCCTAGATATGAAGGATGAAGAATGGGAGGTTCTTGATCGAAAGGCTCTAGGAACTATAAGGTTGAGCCTTGCATCATCTGTGATTTCCAACTTATCATAGGCTAAGACAATGGTAGAGTTGATGGAATCTTTGGCAAATTTGTATGAAAAACCCTCAGCTTCGAATAAGGTATTTCTTATGAAGCAGTTATTTAATTTGCAAATGCAGGAAGGTGGATCGGTGCATAGTCATCTTAGTGATTTCCATGGTTTGGTAAACAAGTTAAATTCAGTCAATATTGTTTTTGATGATGAAATTAAGGCTCTCTTAATCTTATGCTCATTACCTGAAAGTTGGGAGAGTTTGGTAATGGCAGTTAGTAATACTGTGTCTGCTTCAAAAATCTTAAAAGTGGATGATGTTGTGAGTGTAATCTTGAATGAATAAATTTGCAGGAAAAGCACAGGTGAATCATCAGGGAATGCTTTGAGTGTTGAAAGCAAGGGAAAGCAAAGAGAGAAGATCGAGCAAGAGAGATCAAGGTCAAAGATAGGTAGGAGATCTAGATCTAGGGCCGGTAGGAAAATCTACTGGAATTGTGGAAAGAAAGGGCATGTAAAGAAAGATTGTTGGTTGGTTGAAGATCAGCAAGAAGGAACTAAAGAAGCAGGTGTTGTAGGGATTGTTGCAAGTATTGTTGGACAGGATGCTCTGGTATGTTCCTTGGATAAAGTGGAATCTTGGGTTTTAGATTCTGGTGCCTCTTTTCATGCATCCCCAAATAGAGAATTTTTTCATGAGTATGTCCAGGGAGACTTAGGAGAGATTTATTTAAGGGATGGTAAGCCTTGTCAGATGGTTGGCAAAGGGAAAGTGAAGCTGAAATTGCAGACGGGCAACACATGGGTGTTGAAGGAGGTCATGCATATCCTAGTCTTGAAGCAGAATTTGATTTCTGTAGGAAGTTTGGGTGATGAGGGATGCACAATAACTCTCACAGCAGACTCTTGGAAGGTTACCAAGGATGCACTTGTTTTAGCAAGAGGTAAGAAAGTAGGTACTCTTTATCTATCTACTTGTATTACTGATTCTACTTCTGGTTTATCTACTTTAGCTATAGATTCGAAGATGTGGCTTAGTAGGCTTGGTCACATGAATAAGAAGGGAATGGACGTTCTTGAGTCAAGGGGTATGAGTTCAGATCCAAAAAGCACAAATCAAAATTTCTGTAAGCAACAGAATAAAGTGAGGTTTCTTGAGACTAAAGCTACAAGAAAGGATCGGGTTTATGGCACAAACAAGGAATCTGATGTTTTTGACAAGAACAGGAAAGTCTTGGTGTTCCAGGAGAAGATGACGGACAGAGATCAGTCACAGGGGTTGAATAATTCTGAGCAAGGCAGTTTGGACAAGGGTGTGATTCAAAGCAAGCTCACGGGGAAAAAGTCATCACTCACAGGCAAACACAGGTATCAACATCGGTCAGGGAGAACCGACTTCAAACAGACAGGCACTGATGTCGGTCATGTGCAGATCAGAGGAGTCGATGGTGTCGGGTAGGTAAAGACCGACGTCGATCAGGAGGGAACTAACGTCGGTAGAAGGGACACCAGCGTTGGTTAGGAAAATGGCATCGATAGTCAGGATAATCACATGGAATCGACGTCAGTCAGATGTAGGCTGAGAGGTGACCGGCATCGGTCACTATTAAAATGGATTATGGGCAAACAACAAGTTCTTAAGGAGTCTCAAATGCCCATGTGGAGGACTGAAAGGGTGAGTAAGCCTCAAATTCATTATTCCCCTTCTTTAGATTACTTGTTGCTCACTGAAGTCCAAGAACCAGGAAGTTTTAAAGAAGCAAAAGAGGTAGGATCTAGGAAACAGTGGGAGCTTGGCATGGAGGAAGTTGATTCCTTGGAAGAGAACCAAATGGGAGATTTGGTAGAGTTGCCAGCTGGAGAGAAAGTACTGAAAGATGAACAGATTTTGAGGTCAAAGAAGAGAGAGAATGGACACGTGAGATGGAAGGCCAGGGTATATGGTCTTGAGCAGGCTGCAGGGCAATGGAGGTTTGACAGGTGGATGACAAAGCAGGGCTTTAGTCAAGGTCATGGTAACCATTGTGTGTTCTTTACCAAGTTGGATAATATTAGCTACATTTTTTGGTTACTGTATGTAGTGTGGATGCTTGTTGCAAGGTCACACATGCAGGGAGTTACTGAGCTAAAGGTAAAGTTAGTTCAGAGGTATGTCATGGAGAATCTGGAAGCAGCAAGATTCTTTGGCATGAGTTTTCTTAGAGACAGGAAAAGTCACAGGTTGATGTTGTCTCAGGATGATTGTGTGAATAAGGTAGTGGCGAGGTTCAGGATGCAGGATGTAGAACCAATTAACGCACCTATGGATGGACGGTTAACAGAGTAGTGTCCCCAATCACATGATGAGGTTAAGTACATGTGTACTAGACCTGAGTTTTCCCAAGCAGTGGGAGTTGTCAATGAGTTTGTGGTCAATTTGGGAAAGAAGCACTAGAGGGCAATTCAGTGGATTCTCAGGTATCTAAGAGGGACTAGCAGCAGATATACATGTGATGCAGGGTCAAGCACTTCTCTACATGGGTATGTAGAATCAGATATGCCAGGGTATTTGGTTGACAGGTGTTGCACCACAGGTTGTGTGGTGGTTGGTCTTCAAGATTGATCTTGAAGAGGAATATAAGCCCAAAGAAACAAATTAGGCGGTGTACAGGTATAGGTACAGGTGCAGTTGTTTATCTCCAAGTGAGAGATTGTTAGGTTGTGGAGCTAAAAGCTTCACTGATGCAAATGGAGGAGGATGCTGAGTTGCAAAGCAGCCGACGCCGGTCTGATCAACCGACGTCTGTCATATACAGGGTGCAGAGTAGCCAACATCGACAGGGATCAGCCGATGTCAGTCATCCCCAGTCAGATAGGGACCGACGTCGGTCACCTGTGCGTTCCAAAACTGTTTGTTGCATGAACAATTAGTTAGTTGAACGACCAGTTTGCATGTTGAAGGCTAATTATAGTCTTGAGTTGCGTGTCTAATTATTGTTTACATGAGGTCTATTTAAGAGACTCATGGGCTGTATTGTAATTAAGGCAAGAAAAGGATTTCTTCCAGTTGTAGGATCTTGGTCAGCAGGGGTGCAAGGCCATGTTTGGAGATCTACATGTGTAAGTAAGATCAGGTTGATTTGCAAGTTGTTGCAAGATTAAGGAGATCTACTTGAAGTACTTTTGAGTGCTTGGTACTAGCAGTGTTGAGACTGACTGGTTGGAGGTGAACAGCAATTCTGTGTGTGAGTTGTTTGTTGGGACCGTAGTTGAGAGAGAGCTTTGAGGGAAGATTACTGAAAGTCCTAGAGGTGTGGGAAGCCTCAGAGGTGGAAGAAGAAGTGGCATCTTATTTATTTTATTTCCTTCTGAAGATTATTTAATACAAGATTGTGTATTGTCTCTCAAATTCTGTGTTCTTTCTGATTCTAGTTACTTATTGCTTCTGGTTTAATTCTGTGTTTAGTTGTTTGGTAATCAGTTGTGCTTCCATGGGTTCCTAACACAATCATCTTCCAAGACTTGACTCACCCATATGGATCATGTATGGCACCCTGGGTAGTAGCCTAAACTGGATCATTTCTTATGGTGTTTAATTTACCAAGGACTCTCACTCGATGATAGGCTGCTCCATCTCTGCATTCCCTAACCCTTTTATCTACCTTACAAGTGTCCATAATCCTTTAAACAAGTTTTGGTTTTGTCTGAAATCACCGTCTACCCAATATTGATTCATTTTTTATTTAAGACATATCACCCTGAGCCTTTCTCTTGGTGACAAGCACTCTTTGGGGATTTTTCTAATTGGTTGGTCTCCATTACCTTCTCTAGCAATTCTTCCATGTTATTATTCTCTTTCAACTATGGAAATCCAGGAACAATATTATTTTTAATCATGCGATTATGGAATATCATTTCTTGTTAATAAAAAGGTGGTTGTTATTTCTTTAATTTATTTGTAAATTCAAGCCCAAGTAGAAAATATGGATTTGAACCTTCACCACCCGCAAGAGCTCCTTGACCACTGAAGTAGTGCCCCCTGCACCATGAGTAGAGTTCCACCTGATGGCCCATCTCATAGTCTTCAATCTCTTCCTCCTAGGAGGCATCAAAGTAGAAATTGGTCCAAAAGTAGGGGTCACTTTTTTAACCCTCCCCTAAGGGGTGGCTAGTGTTCTCATGGCAAGTTTAATGTTGGTCCTTCATAGTGGTCTTCGATAAGCACTATTATTTCTATATAGTTGACTAATGTTTGGACTATCATTATTCATGATGACCTTCTAGATGATTGAAATGCTCTAGAGATTCTTGACATAGAGCTGCATGCTTGGTAAGTGCTTCCCAAGGATGATCTTTTGCCTCCACTTCCTGAGTGGTGGATTGTGCATAAATTTTTTTTATTTGATTATTTGTAGTTGTTTGGACAGTACCTTGATCGACTAATTTTGTTGTTTTGGAGATGGATTTGTCCTTCAACAAGGAGTCTGAGTTGTGATGTATCCAGTTACTTTACTTTGTAACTTTCTATAATAAAAAATTGTCAATATAATGTGAAGTATTCCAACAGTAAATTTTATTTACACTCTTTTAAAAACTACCTTAAAAAAATCAAATAAATGTCAATTTTAAAGTCAATTATTTTTATTAACATCTCACATTATTGTACTCCTCTTCCCACCTTTTTTCTATCATTATAATTGCACCTTTCTACATAAAGAAAATTTATCCATCGTAGTTTAAATTTTCTTAAATATATGTTAAGACTTTTTGGTATCATTTCATTAGATATCAAGTTATCCATGCTACTATTATCAAGAATAACCTTACAACACTTACCTTTATATTTGTAAATGGTTTGCATTTTTTTTTGGTATTGATTCATTCTCTTCCTTCGTTGATTTTAGTAACACTCTTGTTGTTATTCCTCCATGAAATTTGAGAATGCAATGCCCTCCTTATCCATTTGTGCAATGTTGTTGATGACAATGATGATGGTGATCATAATGACTAAAATTTAATCATTACTAATTCAAATATTTTTTATTATATCAATTATTTAAAGATGTAAATAATGGCAGTGCCCTATCTATTATTAATACTTGTTGTGTATGTATCTATTATAATTCCCTTGAACTATTAATTTGCATTGGACAATGTGCAACCAATAATAATAAGATTTTTTTTCATATTTTTAAGTTTCAACATTAGCTTTGCATATTATATGTTATTAAAAATAGAAAATTAATTAATTTAATTTATGTCTATTCATTGAACTCGAGTAATGTGACTAATTTTTTGGAGAAATTCAATATTTATTAGACCTAGAAATATATATTTTTCATCCTTAAATTGTTTCTAATTTTAAAGATGGTGACATGGTTGCTCTGATATGATAATCCTGACATTATTTGACACAAATGTAAAGCTAGGTTGGATAACACCAATGACTTCATCTCATTTACATTGAAGATAAAATAAATTCCCACATTGACAATGGTTTTGATGGTAGTTGAAATAGGACCATAATAAGATCAACAAATCCCTCTTCGAACATAAGGGTTATGTTCTAATAAAAAGGCAATGGTAGGAAACAAAGCATGTCTCACACAAAAGGTACCTCACACTATCTATGAACTTATTTGTTGTTACACAACTTTTATATTATAATGTAAATAAATGAATTATATTTATTTAAATGAACTAGATTTAATTATGCGTCAATAATATACGTAAAAGATAAAAATACAACACTTAGTAACTATAATGTTATATATATATATATATATATATATATATATATATATATATATATATATATATATATATATATATATATATATGTTAGTCCAAAATTTATTGTCAAATTTTAAATTTGGTGATGGAGACAGAGTGACGACTCTATTTATCCATATATATATTTCATATTTCTTCATTTAAAGTAGTAGAATGAGTGGGTAGAGTACTATAAAAATATAATACCCAATGTTAATACAACTTTAATATTTCTCATTTCATATTCTTAGATTGCACAAATTGTTTGTTATGTGGATATCTAATGAACTACATCATTATTAAATTTCTAAAATTTATAGATAATATTTTCATGTTTTTAGACCAAAATTATTGTAATATATAGATTTAGTATACTATTTTTTATAGTATTCCTTTAAATAACAGGGACTAAAGTTGCATCACGACACTTGTTGATGAAGGCAATGAGTAGCCAATGAGATGTGGGTGCATTGATTAAGTAGCTTGGTTTTGTCCAACCCCACCCAGGTTCAAATCTCGCTTGGTATGTGAGATCGGTTTTGGTTGTTGGTGATGTTGGTGACACTAATGATATTAATGATTGTGTAGATGTAAGAGGAATCTAGGCCTCCCATTTGTATCTTGACTAGTTTGTAGCTCCAGTTAATGTTGCTTCCCTCTGATTTATAGCTCTATAGTCTATAAAAGTTTATATCTACATCAAAAAAAATGAAGATAATTATATTAAACTTGATTTGAATATTATATTTAACCATTACCGCTATTTTAAAATATTTTTATGTTATTTCATATTATATTATTCACTTAATCATTATTCTAATAATAAAAATGGCATCTTAATCTTATAAATAAAAAATAAAATAAAATTTTATAGTTACCATAATAGTATAAGTAATTAATATTATCCTACAATATAATTTTTTAACTGATATAAAAATCACCGCAAAAAACAAATCATTTTTTTTAAATTTGAATCTCACCACTAAAAAATGTCTCCAATTTCACACTAAAATTCAAATAAATTTGCACTCAAATTTAAAACAACATGAGTCTTGACACTACCAGTGACAGATTTGTTATGATGCAAATTTGTGTCACCTAAAATTCCATTAACTTTTCCACTTACACATTGACACAGTGAATAATGTAAGTATGCATTAGAACAAGTGACACAAATAACATTATGGAAATATTTTTGTCAATTGTGGAAAAATAAAAAATTAAGCAAAATCCACGACTTTGATGTAAATGGTGATATGAATACCTTAAAATCTTATAGTGATAATTAATTTGGCTGAAGACATATATTCATATCTATCACAAGATTAAGTAAGATTTAATTTTATAATAGAAGATAATACGTATTCACCAAAATGCAATATAGATAAATAGATTATAACTAAATTACGATACAAATGTTGTTATATTATTGGGATGGGTCTATAATATGAGAATATCTTTATATTTTTTAATGAAGAAGTAATCTGAAGATTTTCACCCATAATTGCATGTGCGTACATATGAAACACTAGAAAAATAAACACAAATATGATTAAGGTATAATGACTACCATTTATTAATAAATATCATATGTGTACAAGGGTCAATGATCATCCTCACATGAGGAGTACAATACAATGAGAACCAAAAGACTTCCCAATAAATTACCATCACCCTTTCCCCTTTGCTTATTATACAAATAAATAAGGAGGTTTAGGTTTGGAAGGAATATCTATTATTTAAGGATATAAGTTGAAATTAAACAAACCCTAATTTGAGTATAACCATAAAAAAAATATATATTATTTATAAATATTTTATAAATTATTATGAATAATGATGTGTACATAAATATGTGTTTATCTATAAATAGTGATGATACATCTTAGATTATACAAAAGTATATGTCTCAATGTAAACTAACATCACCCCTTAAGATGTACTTTGATAAATGAGAGAATGAAGGAAGCTACACTAGCTTAAGTAAGCTTAGTATAAGAAAGATATTATGTGATATTTATAAAACATCAACACCTTGTCACCCTTCCCCCATCCACATTAGAAAAATTAGAGAAAGTGAGCATGTGAGACAAAACCTTTAATATAGGTCCCGAAACTAGCATGCCATGTTAGGTACCCATATACAATATTAAAAAAAACAAGGATCATAAAAATGACTAAGTTAAATATGATGTTAAAGCTTTCTCACAACATGAGAAAAGTTTTCACAAAATCTCTAATATAACATGCAAATGTGTCACAATGGATAAGATATTATTGATTATATGTCAAATAATACCAAACTTTGTTAAGTTCCTTATGAAAGGAATTAAGACTTTTCAATCCACAAAGATCATAAATAATAATAGCAAAACATCACATGACAAGTAAATGAAAAAAACAAAGAGCAATATCATATATCTCCATATTACTTGTTCTATAAACTTAGCTTATGGCTTTGCTTAAGAGTTTTGCCTAAGAGCTTTGCTTTAGAGCTTGTTTAATACAAATAAAGAGCCTTGCATATATAGGCAAGAAAAATCAAGAAGTAAAGCATCCTAACCAATGCGGGATAAATCCATAATGAAAAAAATAAATAGTGATAAATAGTGCACCTAGTAAACATGAGTTAAGTTAGGTAAATAACCTACTCTAAAACCCTCCCTCAAGTGAAGCTAGGGGATAAAAATAACCAGAAATAAAATGATATATCCATAGTATGAGTCTCAAAAAAAGGCCTGATCAGGTACTCATGTACAATATATCTATGAAGTGGAGAAAGAGAGAAAACTCATAGGAAACAAAACCCTCCCCCAAATTTATGTAAAGAAAGTAGGAATCACTTCATATGGAATCCCCCTAAGGATAATTTTTTGTTGTATTGAAGTTGTCAATACTCCAAGTCGGGCTTGCAAGATGACCAGTATCGATGTCTATATCCTCGGTTAGAAGAATATAAAATATCCATCTGCATCAAACAATATTTCTTCCTTTTGCCAAAGGAAGAACACAAATGGTGTATTGTAAGTCTATCCATTCCATAATGGAAGATAAAGGAGGCAGCAGTACAAAGATCTCTGAATCACATCCAAATTTAAAGTATGTCATAGGTATATCAAAATCATGTACAAGAACTAGATATAATTCCATGGAAATAAATTAATTAGTATAAAGACATGGAACATTTGTTGAAAGCATTTCCATGGGAAGTAGAGCATAATGCTCAATAAGTGTACTCTCACTAGAACCAATAAAATCCTTCAAAGTGATAATTTGTTTTGGCTCAATATCCTGCATAGGAACAAAGGTAGGTTCTACAAATAAACATCCCAAATCTGGCAAAAAATTCATCCCATATAGGTGGATCAATAAAAAGAATAACAATGTCTATCACGTATGTGTTATCACAAGAAACTATAGCAGGAGGAAAGAGTGCATCATTAGAAGATAAAACCTCGCTGACAAGAGAAGAAGAAAGAAGTGCCAATAGTGCCTCACCCATGTCACTATCAAGACTCAAATCTTGAACAACATCAGTTTCATCATCAAAAGATAAATCTTTACTAATAGGAGGAGAGGGAAGTGGAATAGAAGGAGGTTGAGTAAAAAAGGGTGCAAAAAACCTAGAAGACTTAGTATCCTGATCAAATAAGGCTACAATAGCATCACACACTTCCTTTGGTGATGTGGCACATGCAACATAGCACCGTAAACTATCTGAAACATGGAGATGAATCAATCAAATAGACTCATCTTAAATAGATGCAATCCAGACAATACCTTCCTCATCTATAAAGTTGGGATGGTCATCAAGTACCATTCTCCAAACACCTTTTAGCTAAATATGTATCTTCATTTTTACTATCCAAATAATATATTTAGAAGTGTTGATGGGATACATTATCAAAATATAAGGAAGAAGTTGGGAATAAGATAGAATGATCCCTCTAAAAGAATAACTATTGATTCAAAGAATGACAAGGAGCAAATAAACCCCCCAAAAATGTGTAAGCCCCCTATAAAAGTAGTGAATTTTTACAAAATAATGACACCAATGGATAGATAATTTAAAATCATACATTTTAAAAAAAAAGAACTCAAATCTAAGTTACGGTTCAAAAGTTATAGGTTTTATGAATTCCCATAAAAGGAGTTAAAAATATTAAAAATTGCACTACAAGTTGATTTCAGTAACCAAATTGAAAACCAAGATAGCCTTCCAACCACTCTTTGGAATCATAATTGAACCACAAAAAATTATAAAAACTCAAACAATCCTCCCATACACCCCTATGTGCACTTTGGAAAAATAATTCCACTTAAGGGCCAAACAATAAAAAACAAAATATTTTCCACTTAAGAAAAATAAAAAATATCTATTAGTAAAACTATCATAACATTTTTATCACTTAATTATATTAAAATTTTCAAAATGATCTAGAAAGATATGAAGTCAAGAAGCACAAAACCAAAAAAAAAAATTGGTGCAATTCATCACATATCAAAAGTAGCTGGTAGAAAACTAGTTATTTTTATATGGCAGAAGAGGAGCACCCAACTCACTAAAATTGCCTCTATGAGAGAAAAATACACATATGGATGCCACAAGGGGAATGAACTTAGATAGAAAATAATTTCCACAATAAGGACATAAATTGAGGGTGAGGATACAAACTGGAAACACTGAGGATGCAAATCCAACAATGGCACGACTACTTGTGGGTTTTTTCCACAACCAGGTACGCTTTGACCTGCAAGAAGATAAAAACAAAACAATTTATAAAGCCTTTAAAATTTGCTCACTAGAATTAATTACACACATTTTTTATTCTCAAGACCACCTAAAGAAGATGCACAAGAAGAGCATACTTAGTATGGCAAGAAGATCTATGGAAAGAAAAGATCTATGAAATGATCACAAGTTCTTGTTGTAAACTCCAAATGGATGTCTGTAACACCTTCTACTCTGATACCATGATAGAGTTATCAATTTTTTTCAGCCAATATCTTTTCAATAGTAATGAGCTCTTGGAGATATCTTGGCTGAAGAGTTTTGATAACTCTATCATTAAATCTCTTAAACTATAATATCGTGAAAGGAATGAAGACTAGATCGTTTCAAGCCACAAAGATCACATGTGATAACATCATATGACAAGTAAATGTAAAAAAATAAAGAGCAATATCATATATCTCCATATTACTTCTTCTATAATCTTAGCTTATGGATTTGCTTTAAAGCTTTGCCTAAGATCTTTGCTTCAGAGCTTTCTTCAAAGCTTGTTTAATAAAAATAAAGAGCCTTGCATATATAGGCAAGGAAGATCAAGAAGTAAAGCATCCTAACCAATGTGAGATAAATTCACAATGGGAAAAGTAAATAGTGTTAAATAGTGCACCTAATAAACATGAGCTAAGGTAGGTAAATAACCTACTCTAACACCTTATGTATGCCATTCCATCTTAATGGAATACATGGGTGTCAAGTTGTTACAACTACTAAGTCAATAAAGAAATGGTGTTGAATAAGGGGATCTCTCTAAAACTATAGGACGTTGAATATAAAAAGGCACACTTAAGAATTAAATAATGTATCTTAAATGGTTAAGGCATGAGTGAGAATAATCCACTACATAAGGTACCTAATAAGTGTTTACCAAGTGTGTATCAAGTTTTCAAGAAGAAAACTAGTGTGTTCAAGTAAAACCATCCTCGATATGGATCCCAACAAACTGACATGCTATGTGTACTAATATGTTAGGTATAAAAAATGGATTGAATGACATTATAAATTATTTAGAAAGAAAAATAATAATAATTTTTTCTTTATTTGACATAAATTTAGGAAGCTAATTGTACCACTATGTTCTCTAAAAAATACACTTTCAAAAAACAAGTCAGATAAGGTTGGTGGTTGAGTGGTTTGGGAGCTATACAGAGCACTAGTGTCTATAAGATTTTAGGATTTACCCCTACTTTCACATCGATCTATTCAATCTAGGTGGGAGTTATTTCCTGTTGTGATGATGTATTTACTATATTGAGTCAAGATTGACATCTACCCTCTGGACGGTTTGTCACCTTCCCTATATTAAATGACTACTGCCACCCCTTATGCATCGTTTGATGTAGGTATTTTTGATGGAAACTAGAGAAGCCATGGCACCAAAATAAGCTCATAAGTTTGTTCAGAAGGTATACCACGAGGTATTGATTCTGACTTTGATGTTCCTCTACTATATTTAGTTCTAAATTAACCAGAGTTTGATAAAGCATGCCATTATTTTGAAAATTTTACCCAAATTGCTTACTTTATGGGTTGAGTTCCCCTAGAGAGTCTTTTGAAATAATGGATTCCCAACCATTGGCAAGGCCATGGGGTGAAATTGGAAGGAGTCCAAAACCTCACTAATGGTTTCTTCTTGTTTCATTTCATAAACCCTGAATGTTGAAAAGCTATTGTTATCCATGGCCCATGGTTTATTCGTAACACTGGTTGTTTTCCCCCATTGGACCCAAGATTTTCAAGTCTCAAAATAAGCTAAACTTAAAATCATAGTATGGGTATAATTTTTAAGCTTACCTCTTCCTCTGTGGAATTTTTTTGATCAATTTATCAAGCCTTTGGGCCACTTTATCTACCACAAACAACCAAAGTTCTATGTAGTTTGGCCTCAAAGAAGGTTTTATGTTGAAATAGACCTCACCAAAATCTCAAAGAGTCCATCGATATGCAATAATCTATTCTCACATCGTGTGCTCTATAGTAACCTCCCAAACACATGTTTATATTTCCAAGCTTTGGACTACATGATCATAGAATGTCTTCTAATGTTCCCCACTCCTTCGGTCCCTCAAGACAAAAGTGGGTCTGAGTCAAAACCCCAACCATCTGATTGCTGGACAACAGTTTCTAATAGGAAAAATAATGTTACCCATGGCAATGTTAGACACTATCTAATTTTATACCGGCCCACATGGGTTCCAAGTTCCTCAGCCCCTATTAGTAAATCCCACATGTCTTCACAAGTTAAACCCCCACCTCCCCTCTCTTGGTCCCCACAGGTGGTCACCCAATTTGTGTCCTCCCCATCTCTCACTATTATGGATCCTTTGTCACAACCCCTTTAGGGGTGATTGATTTGGATTCAGATCAGGGGCTTGTAATCCTCAATAGTAATGTTATTATACATCACTCACATAATCCCTCTCCCTCTGCAAATGAGGATTATATGCCAAACAAAAGGCAACCTTTCAAGCTTGGGGACTTTGTCCTTCTAGGCTTGGCTTTCAATTAGTTTGTATCCCTATTATACCTTATCGACACAAATGATATGAATTTGGTTGATTCATAATGATAGTTTATTCTTGGAATGTTAGATTACTCACTGATCTGACTCATAAGTATACATTCTGGAATAGTTGTCATCATTTTAATCAAATAAAAGTTTTATGCATATAAAAATTAAAAATTTCTTGATTTTTACATTCAATCTACAGCTCACACTATTTGGCTTGGGGCCATTTATTAGGCCACCTATCATGAGTTTGGCCATTATTGAGTTGTCACCCTAGCTGGCACTTAACCTATCTCAAAATATCATTTCTTGGGGTTCTGACCCCACCCACCGGGTGGTCTAGACTCTTTTTGACTTTGGTAAGTGCATCATTATCCTTGTCAACTTGTATAACTCTAATGATATTATATAATGCACCTTTCTTTGGAGATGGTTGGTTGATTCCCTTCCATATGTGTGTTAGATTCTCTATGGTGACTTCAACATGATCAAATATGTATAAGATAAATAAGGTCGTCTTCCCATGAGATAGTGTGCAAGATAACGAGAAGCTTGGCTTTACATTTGAAATGAACTTGGGGTCTTTGACCCAAACCATCATAGAAAGAGAGATTCAAATTCTCCATGGTTTACATGGTTAAATTTCTATCAAAAAGAAGATCGAGTCCTCAAATGTCTTGATCGTGCCCTACTTGCTAAGCAAGATATTTTTTTCTTTCACACTTGTTCATGGATGACCTATGTTTGTGATTTTTAACTCTTTCTTATATTATCATCATCCCATTTTATTCTACATAGAATGGACTTATCCTCAGGTTAAACCCAAGGGTTCCCAATTTTATCTCAACACTACCCATTTCAAGTATTGGCAGGTTGTTGAACATATCATCAGGGTTTAGAACATGGTTCCCAATCAATAGGGGACACTGGTTAGATTGAGTGGTGGTCTGATTCTATAACCCATGGTACCACTTCTTTCCTCCATATCTATGGTAAATAAGTGACTCTCTTCAGGCAATGCATTCATAATACTACAAATTGTGAATACCATAAGATTTCACAAGAATTAGAAGTTGCATCTTTAAACCCTCATTTACAAACTTAGGCTTTCATGTGGAGACATAAACTCTAGGTTATAGAGGTTTATAAGGCCAAAGGAGCTCAACTCTGAGCAACGATGCATTGGTTGAAGGTAGGAGGCAAAGTGACTAAGGAATTTTTCACTCTCCTTCAGTTAAGATAAGATGTAGACAAAATTAAATCCATTAGAAATGATTCAGATAGGATTACCAAATTACCTGATATCCTCCAAGCCTTTGTACATCACTACCATGGTATCTTTGCAGCATAATCTTCATCTCCCACTCGTGAAGTTTCCCTCTTTCAATTCTTCAATTTGGTCCAATCATAATTACATGTGCGTACATGTGAAACACTAGAGAAATAAACACAAATATTACTAAGGTATAATGACTACCATATATTAATAAATCTTAGATGTGTAGGAGGGCTAATAGTCATCCTCACATGAAGAATACAATACAATGAAAACCAAAAGACTTCCCAATAGATTACCATCACCATTTCCCTTCTACTTTTTATACAAATAAATAAGGAAGTTTAGGTTTGGAATGAATCTCTATCATTTAGGGATATAAACTCAAAATAAACAAAACCCTAATTTGAGTAGAGCCACAAAAAAATATTATTATTTATAAATATCCTATAAATAAATTATGAATAATGATGTGTACATAAAGGTGTATTTATCAATAAATAATGTTAATACAAGTACATATTAGACTATACAAAAATATATGTCTTAATATATATTAACATCACCCCTTAAGATGTACTTTGATAAAGGAGAGAATGAAGGAAGCTACACTAGCCTAAGTAAGCTTAGAAAAAGAAGTGCTAGTTGTAGAACATCAACACCTTGTCACCCACCCCCCATCCCCATTTAAAAAAAAAGAGAAAGTGAGCATGTGAGACAAAACTTCTAATATAGGTCCCGAAACTAGCATGCCATGTTAGGTACCCATATATAATTAAAACAACAAGGATCATGAAATGACTGAGATAAAGATGATGATAAAGCTTTCTCACAACACAAGAAAACTTTTCACAAAATCTCTAATATAATATGCAAATGTATCATAGTGGATAAGATATTATTTGATTATATGTTGAATAATACCAAACTTTGTTAAGTTCCTTATGTATGTCAATCCATTTTATTTGAATACATGGGTGTCAAGTTGTTATAACTACCAAGTCAATAAAGAAATGGTGTTGAATACGGGGATCTCTCTAAAACTATAGGACATTGAATATAAAAAGACACACTTAAGCACTAAACAATGCATCTTATATGGTTAAGGCATGAGTGAGAAGAATGCACTATATAAGATACCTAATAAGTGTTTACCAAGTGTGCATCAAGTTGTCACGAAGAAAACTAGTGTGCTCAAGTATAACCATCCTTGATATGGATTCTAACAAACTAGCATGCTATGTGTACCTATATGTTAGGTATAAAAATGGATTGAATGGCATTATAAATGTAGAAAGAAAAATAATAATAATATTTTCTTTAGTTGACATAAAATTAAGAAATTGATTGTACCATTGTGTTCTTTGAAAAATATATTTTCAAAAAATCAGTTAGGAAGTGTCTAAAAATAACCAAATATAACCAAATGGACTAAATGTGACAAAACAGGAAAGTGACACAATGGAAAAGAGTTTTTAATCAAATTTAAGCATATATACTAAAGTAAAATGACTATCATATATTAATAAATCTTATATTGGACTATCATAGATTAATAAATCTCGAATTGGCCCTCCATACAAGAAGAATACACTACAATGAGAACCAAAAGACTTCTCAATAAACTACCTTCACCCTTGCCCTTTAGCTTCTTATTTAGATAAGTAATGAGATATAGAGTTAAAAGTAATCTCCATTTTAGAGATATTAGCTTGAATTAGATAAACCCTAAACTGAGGATAAGCACTAAAAGACATTCATAGTAATAAATAGGTTATTTAAATAAATTATGGATAATAATATGCACGTAAAGGTGTGCTTATCCATAAAGAGGAGTGATACAAATGGATCTTAGATTATACAAAATTATATGTCCTATTATACACTAACAAATATCTAGTTACAATTAATTGGACTAAAAACTAGGCTAGACATAACATGTGCAAAATAGTAAATAGACCTAATTAATTAATTATAAAATAAGAGAAAGGTATCAATAAAAGGTTTAGAAGTGTATCTTGAATATCATGAGATTCGATGATAATCACTAGGGTCTAAACATGGAAATGTGTGTCTAGTGATCTTGCCATATTAGCATGGGTATAGGGAATTTGTATTTATTATTAAATAGAAATTATGTAAAAGAGATAAAAAAACATGTAAAGACAAAATAAAGAGAAAAAAGCAAAAAGAAGTCGAAGATAAAAGTGAGGAACCGTAGTGAAAAGTGGGAAAAGGAAAAGCCTTTATACGCCATTGTGAGGAGAAGGCAAAGTAGGGCATTAATTGAATAAGATTTACTTCCATGGCTTCATTGAGTTCTTCTTCTTTTGTTTATTGTTCTCATCATTTATTATTTATAGCTTGTAAATCTATTATTTTATTCTTTCCAATAAAATACAAGTAATAATGGTGTGGTTGTTGGGATTAATTCAAACCTAAGTCTCCTCTTGTCTCATAATTCAAGTTGTTGGTCCATTATTGTCTTAAAAATAAAGGATTACATTCCAAACATTGGACGTTATGGAGGTTGTAGAATTCGCACCCAGGTCTTGATCCAAGTCGACCAACTGATGTCTTATGTGGCCTTCATGGACACGGAGATTGGGTAACCCACTGTGAGACTATGGCCACAAATATGGCTTATGGTTCATGCTTATCTCTTAGAGGAAGATATTTTTACGAGACTCGTTCAGAGGTTCAGAGTTTGAATCATACTATAGTAACATCAAATGTTATTTCACAAGATTTTATAATGATAGTTTTTTTATGGAATATTTTATAATGGTGGTTTTTGATGGAGATTTAGAAAACAACATATACAATGGAAACTTGATCTACATGATCTATGTGCATTAGGTTTACCAATTACAGAGGCACTGTGAGTGTAAATAGAGGTACATAAATGACTTTAGGTACAACTTGAGGTAATGAGATTCACATTTAATTTAATTTTGGTAAAAGTTGTAGTTTTTCTTTCCACTATTCATTATTATAGGTTGGCCTTACTGATTGTCATCAAGGATTTGCTATATTAGTCATGAGTTACTGCAAGAATGTAGTTGGTTTTTGTAGAGTAGAACATTTTTGGTTCTTCTCCTTTTGTTTATTGTTATCGTCATTTATTATCTATAGCTTGCAAGTTTGTTAACTTACTCTTACCTCAAATGCATTTGTAATTGAGTAAAATTTTTAAAAACTTGATTTATTAGGCCCTGTTATTTAGATGGCTTGGGGCAAGACACATATTTTTATTTGGGTGAGTGTTAGTAAGGGTATAGAGAATTTATATTTATTATAAATTGACAATTGTGTAAAAGAGAGAAAAAGCATGTAAAGATAAAAGAAAGAGGAAAAGCCAAAAAAAGTCAAAGAGATAAGTGAGGAATCGTAGAGACAAGTGGGAAGAGAAAAAACCTTTATAGGCCATTGTGAGAAGGCAAAACAAGCTATTAATTAAATGAGATTTATTTTCATGGCTTCATTGAGTTGTTCTTCTCCTTTTATTTATTGTTTTCATCACGTATTAACTATAGCTTACAAACCTGTTATTTTATTCTTGCCACTAAAATATAGCTAACACGTTTAGAAAAGAGATAGCAAATAGAGAAGGTTTATAGGAGCATGATTTCCTCTCCCACAAGAGGAAGTGACAGTCCTGGTAGGTAATAGATAAGGCAAAAATTATTTAACAATTATGTTTGCTTGATTTGAATTCTCAGTAGCTTGATTTCATTTTCCACACTACGACATGTGTAACCTACGAATTATATTTCTTCTCCTTGCTCTAGATTAGAAACAATATATGAAACTTTAATGAAAATAATAAATTGTTAGATATCTATATTGCAGGGTAGATTGGTTTTTAACCACTTCCTACTTATTATGCCCCTAAACAGTAACCAATATTGAAAACAAGGTTTTTACAAAATGTTTAAAAAATATATTTTTTACAAGGGATTTACCTAGAAACTTATGTTTCATTATTATGGATTGTGAAAGCAACAATATATCTCTCATTTAAAATAATTATTCGTGTAATTGGAAACAATTTCAGTGACATGTAACTCTTAGGTCATGCACCTTTTTTTTGGTGGGGAATACTAGCTTCAATAATGATAAATGCTAGAATGATTTTTTCATCTCTCTAAATGGCACATACTTGCTCAATAAACTCTATATGAAATGCTCATTGTGTTTCTTGTTAATTGAGCTAAAATGCTTATATATTTATAGTCAATTTGAATTCTATTAAGACTTTATTGGTGCCCAAATTGAAATCAACTGGTTAAAAAGTGAAAAAGGTGGGATAAAAGAAATGTGTCTACATTTACCATACTAAGGGGACCAGAAGCATGATTAAAATTCTTGGTAGAACCATGAGCATCATTCATATTCTTAGAATAAGGATTAAGGTAAGGGTATAAAGGAGATAGAAAAAATCGTTGGAGGACTGAGAAAAGAGACATGGACCACCAAAAATTAACAAACGTACTAATAACATTTAATTTAAACGAATAATCGATTAATACAAAAACATCTTAAAAATATACAATTTAACAATTAATAAATACTTAAAAATTATTTTTAAATATCTAAAATACAATCAAAAAGAAAATACTAACCAAACACATCAAAACTAAAACTTAACAAGAATAACCTTTTTTTAATTTTAAACTATATATAACTAATAAACATTCCAAGAAACAATAAATGATTATAATCTTTAAAATTAAAAATTCATTAAAAAAATATAAAACTATAATAAACTTTAATTTTTACATAGGATCAATATTAAATAGTATTAAATTTTGCATTAATTTTTTACACTTTGATAGGGCCCAAAAAGAGGTAGTTGTCAACAAATTTCGAATGGACATGAAAGAATAAGTTAAATTCCAACCGTGAATCAACTATAATAATCATAAAAGGGTCAACATGAGCACTAACAAATTAATTAGTGAATATTAACTTAAGAGTCCAAACTTTATTTGCTATTCACAAACTGTTTGTGTATAAGACGAACCATCAGGTACCTTTGTTATTTTCAATAATGTCATAATGTTTTCTCGTCTAAGCTTGGAATTGAAAAAAAAACATTTACCCCCAGCCCAAAAAAAACATTTTATTTTATATATTATAAATTATGAATTATGATAAATATTTTAAATTTTAGGTAAATTTGATAGAATAGATATATATTTACAATTCTTAATATTAAATTGAAGATTTAAATAATTTTTTTACATAATTTATTTATTAAAGGGTTTAATATTACTTAATAATTTTATTTTTAATTAATATTATATTGGGTTGTTGGGGTTTTTTAAAATTTTATGGGATTTTTTCGTCTCTTTCAGTTAGTTTAGAAGAAGGATGGAGTTGTAGATCAAGTTTTCTTGTAGCGCAATCATGGCAAGTTCTATCATCATACTACTTCCTCTCAACCTTATTTTGTTTCTTAAGATCATAGGTCTTCCCCCTAATAGGAGGAGATGATGAAGGATGTGTCAGTTTTCATTTCGTTATTGAATCCTTCACAACAAATTTGGGTAATATCCACCCTTTCTTGGCCAAAAGTTGCAAGACCTAATGTTGATGTGAGAGCTACCTCTAAAAGGAAAGGATGATTATCAGAGGTTGAAACGTTGAGACTAGAAGTGGAGGAATTGGTGAAAGATGGCGTTCAATAGACATTGAAGGATCTTTTTACTCTATGAGGGAGAAGAATGGCTTCTCCTTGTGGCTGATTCTACTTTCCTTGTTTGCGCCTTTTTTAATCTTTGGTGTGAGTATTTCACCCTTAGTCTCTTTCCTTGAGCTTTGTTTGTGTGTTATCTTTACGTTGTTATTTTGATGCTCTTTTGTTATTAGACAATAATGTTGTTTTCTAGTTTCTTCTCTTTTCCATTTGGTTCAAAATTTCACTTTGTGGCCATATTCTCTCTCATGAAGTTTCTATATGGACCTCTGTAAATTTTTGTTGGTTTATGGCCTTTTTGGACACTGCCCCCTTGTTTCGTATATCAAATCCACTTTTCAACCTACGTCAAAATTTGTTTCCCGATTTTAAGCTTTGGTTAAAAGCATTTGATCTTTAATAAAAAATCATTCCATCTTTTTTCTATAAAATTCTTGATGAATATTGACATATAGCTTCAATCTAAAATACAATAGTACATCAGGTTGAACAACTCTTTTCATAAATAAAAAATAGGCTTCAAACATACAAGATATCACAATTTTTTGATCACCTTCTCCAAACAAAAAGAAAAATTACCTTGTGACAGTTAAATTGACATCAAATTTAAGGTCATCCATTTTTATTGATATCTCACACTATTCACTCAGTGTTGTCAACCCCTATTTGTTATTACATATATCTTAAATATATTTATCTAAAAAATACTGAGAAATATCAACTTTGAAGTTGTTATCTTGGATTTTTCACATACAATATTGATTAACAACTCCATTACCTTCTCCACAAATTTCAAGATGACTAGTGATAAATGGCATAAATCTAGCTACACCATTGTGTCAGTGTTGAAAAAATATGTTTGAAAAAAACGAGGGCCCAAACTCCATCATATGTCCTAGATATCATAATTTTTTGATCATTGTATCTAAGAAAGAAGAAAAACTCTCGTAAGATGATTAAATGAATATTTAATTTAAGGTAGAAACTACCTTATGATAGTCAAATATCTATCAAATTTAAGTTTGACCATTTTATTGACATTTCACACTATTACACTCGCCCACCACCCCAATTACCATTGTAGGTTATGCCTATCAACATGACTAGTGTAGATATCTTAAATACATTTTTTTGATAAATACCAAGAGATATTAATATCAAGGTACCTATTTTGGACTTTTAACATACCATATTGAACAACTCTTCCATTATCCTGTCAATGAATTTTCCACTAACTAGTGATAAATGACCTTAATCTAGCCAAACCTTCTTATTGGGATTAAATAAATATTTTTGGAAAAAAAAGGCTCTAAAATCTATTATATGTTCAAGATATCGCTAATTTTTATCACCTTCTCTAAATAAGACGAAAACTACTATATAAGAGTCAAATGATTTTCAAATTTAAAGTTGAAACTACCATATTACAATTAAGTGAACATCAAATTTAAAGTCAAATATTTTAATTGACATCTCACACTATCATATACAACTATTACCATTAACCTTGACTACTACTATAAATTATATATATCAACATAATTATTAATGCTATTAGTAAATATTAACATTTTAATATAATATTATTTTTATAGTTTTTTAATTACATAAAATATTTTAATACTCATTTCATAAAAAATATTTAGTTTTCCAAGGGCATATTGCCTATAACTTGGTTTTTTTGGGATAATGTGTTTTGATCTAAATTAAAGGTTATTTATGTAAGATGAGGTTGACCCACTATAAAGATTTAAAGAATGTTGAAAAACAAATTAGTTATTTTTTTTTAATAAATTTTTATTTATATTAATAATATTTACAAATTATTTGATCTAAAATAATAAACATACATAATTATTAGATGTTATTTTAAAATATTTAATATTTGAGCTATTTTTCAATTAATTACATTTCACAAAAATATTTTTTTATTAGAAATGCAATACCATATTTATTAGTATAAATATATAGAGATAAAGTGTAAAATAGTTTCTAATAAAGATGTGGTATGTTGACATTTATGGCCCAAAATATATTATAATTGACAAAGTGAATACCAAGAATTCTAAATATATAGTTAATATTTAAAAATATAAGTCACATGTTACAACATCAAATGGAAGATGTGGTAGATCATTTTTAGAAGAAATAACAGTCTAAGAAGAGGGTTCCTCTAATGGCAAATCTGACACCACCCACCTATCTTGAGTATTATCTTGCATAGTCATATGTGCAAGCACTCCCCACCTAAGTGGCGAGGAAATGAACAACCTAAGATCTAAAACATCACACATAGGGAAATTCTAATAAGATGGCCTAACAATAATTTTTTCACATGGTTGTAGGCTTCAACCTCTTTTCTAAGAAGGAAGGGTGGGGAAAAAACTATGTAATTGGATTCACCGTTGTCTAAGTGCCATTGGAAGAGAACCCTACAATGGGATATTGGGATGAAATTTAGTCACAGTGCAAAGTGTACTTTCCCCAATATAGTTGAGAAAATTTCTTAGGTTAGGCCTAAATTTGAAATAAAGTAGAGATGAACACATAAAATTTATCATTAGAGGAAAAGTATTGTGAAGTAATCTCGTTATTGAAGATAACAAAATTCTAGGTCCACTTTCTCACACTAAGCTTGAATATGAAAGAATGTAGAGGTGATGACATAAATTTATCGCTATTGGAAAACTGTTGTGAAATAATCTCAGAACTAAAGATATAACTGTTAGAGGTACAATCACTAAGGGGGGTGAATCAATGATGCAAGATATTTCAAACTTCAATTGTAATCGTTTCAAACTCTTAATCAATGACCATAAGCATTCATAAAGCATTCAAGATATTCATAACAATGAATAAGAAAGATGATGCAAGATCAAATACACAACACATGAAATCTGTGGGAAACCCTCATGAGGAATAAAACCCACTCTCAAGCCTATAAACACATGGACTAACTGTCCTATAATATGATCACAAACATGAGACCTCTTAGTGAAACACCCACTTCACAAGGAGCATCCATCCCTAATGATACAAATCAGTGGGGAGAAGTCCTCTCTTGCTTCATTGTCTAATATGCAATCCAACTGATCTCATTATGGGTTAGACTTGCTCTTGTTTGTCCTTGTCTTCAATCTAGTCAAGGATAGAATGTTTGGAGAATCTCTGCATCGCCTAAGTATGAACAAGCCACACACTTTTTCTAGATTTTGAGCACCCACATAGCACCTTATGAAATCAACAAATCTAAAACTCTTATGACATTTCAATTTGATTGGAGAAGCAATGCATAACACCTCTCTTTAAACTCATCACACACACTCAAATTCGCTCATACAAGCAATGCATCCAAACACCCCTTTTCGATCACTTTAGGCTTCTTCACTCATCCTCAATCTACTTTTTACGTTAGTCCATCCACTGAGCACACTCCTTCTGATCTCTTTCCTTCGCCTCTATCTTCTACTTTCTTAACACATCCTCTTCAAGTATAGAAACCATTACATTAGCCTTCACTCTTTATAGATTCTTCATGAATATCAACATCTAGGTCGGCCATAAAACTTGTCTTAACCCTTAAGACTTCTATCATGCTAACACATAGCTCAATATCATCATCACAGGTTGACCATAGCATCCATGGGTCAAACTTAAGCAGTTGTGCCTTTTAATTATGCCTTAGTAGCCCTTATAGGTCTCATGGATACCTATTACCCCTTTAGCACTTCATCAAGCAAATTAAGAACATAAGATAACTTCTAAATACATGGGGTCCACTTCATATAACCTCTATGACATCTTTAGGTGATTACTCCCACTAAAACACTCTTATGCTAAAGCACACATTGTTTAAACAATATTATGTACATAAGAACATCATGAATGAACAAATAGTTAGATTAAAACTAAAATAAATACATATATATAAACAGTCAAACCTCCAAACCCATTTTGTTGGATAGCTCTAGAAGTTGTCTACAACTATACCTTTTACACCATTATCAAATTCTGCATATATCAAAAGTTATAGCTCAAATAGTACAGACTGGTTTTACCTTTGTTAATTTGAATATTCAAATTCCAATGGTCACTGTGTAAATATAAAACATCTGACACTTGTCATCATCTCATGTTCCCTGGTAACTTTGAACAAATACACTCCATTGATCTCTTCGTGAGCTTCTTATCTTTAACTCTTTAATGCTTACCATTGATCATTGATTTGCACTTCCAAAATCAAGCCACTTGGTAGCCCTACGTGCCTTCTGTGCATTTGACTATTTGACTCAAACTACACCATCAATCTCCATCTGCACAAACACCTACATGTTATTGATCTATTGTCAAATCGTCATGATTGAGACACATGTCACTAGCGCATGTAGTCTCAAGAACCTTTGACATTTTAACTTTACGTTTGTCATTGAATAGCTATATGACAAGATCATGCACTCCATTAAAACCTTATCTAGTTATATTAATTACTCATCATAGATATTCATCACCTGATTAAACACTCACGTAAATCTTTGATAATGCAAATTTGGCTAAGTATGGGAACCACTACAATCTCCTTGGAAGGCCAACTTTGCACCTTAATAATTTTTTCTACGCTTACCCTCCTGACTTGAAATTTGAACCATATGATCAATTTTCAGATGGGAATCCATCCATGTATTAAACTACTCTTGAAACTTTCACACATGTGAAATATGATGTCATCAAAATACTTAGCCTTATTTACCAAGATGACTACTTGAACTTAAACACTCATATGACTACTCTGATGAATTCCATTCACTTTCATAAGCACTCATAACACCTAGAGGGTCTCTAAAACATGTCCATACCATCAATATCATCCATTAATTTCCTCCCTAGTTCAAACACTAAAGAATCATGTAGGAACACTGAAGCTTATTAAAGCACACTTTGTCATTATCATTCTAGCACACATGACACCTCATCAACATCCTTGGTCACTTTGGAGACATCATTGACAACTCTCAAACAATCTCCCCCTTTATCATTGATGTCAACACCAATACAAAGCTTTTGCTTAGACTCTATCTCTTTCTTCAAGTACTTTCTCCCTTTTTGACACAATGACAAAGTGGGCTCATCTTCTGATCCTAAGGACTTGAAAAGACTTTATGAACCAACAACAAAAAGGACCACCTCTGAGAGATGATACAAACTCCCCCTAACACTATGCATACCACTTCTTACCTTTGAGCTTCTTAAAAATGCTCAAAACACAACACTCTTCTTGACCATACATATCTCTATGAAGAAACAACACAATTACCTCCATACCTTATCTCAGATTTAAATACACAATCCTCTTATCCTAGGACCTAACCATTTACAAAGATTCCCATTTGTTTATGCATGAGGATTCAATACATTGTTAAAGCACCTGATTTAGTTTGATCAAGTCATCATATCAACATGCTTGAGTTCACATCTGTAGCATACTTCTTCATATCTCCACCATGGAACATATCATATATGTTCCCCCTCACATCATGCATAAATATTCAATCCTTTCAAACTACCTGAGTTATCTCCCCCTAACTCCATGCTTCACCTAGATCATCAAATCTTCAATAGGTCTTTTTAACCAATTTTGTTTTGACACCTAGAAACCTCCATACTCTGCCTACAATTACTTATCCTTGTCTTGACTAATCAACCTCTTGAATTAGCATCCAAACTAGTTTAACCTTCTCAAATTACTTCATCTACAAGCATATCTTTCACAATCTCCTACTTACCCTTTGCCTTTAAGCTCTATACTGATTGGAACTTTGATCATCACCTACAACACACATACTTGCTTCCACACAAGAAAGATGTCTCCTAAGAAGCATAGTAGAGACACCCACTTGTCATAGAGGGAGTAAATATCCCAAAACTCAAGAGACTCCCATATCTCCATTCTCTTACTTGACTTGCAGTCCTTCCTCATCTTCAGATTGACTTTGAATGAGTTTTTAAACATTATTATTTTCCTTTATCTCAGGATCCTGCTTGATTTCCTTGTCCATTTGGGTAGATAAGTCTTGTTCCTTGATACTTGAACTTGTTCCCTATTCTATCATGGCAAATAATTCACTTTGAGCCTATTTTTCATTTACCTTCTTAGGCCTCCATTCACTATGGATCCTTCTCTTCATGATAGGATTGACAATTTTTGAAGTAGAATACTGATTATTCTTATAGAACCTTGCTATGTGACCTTTCTCATGACATTTAAAACAAATAAAGTTTCTCAAATTATACATACCTTGTGATTGAGATATAACATGATTCATTGAAGTTTCATTAATTAGTTAATGTACCTAATCATTTTCTCCTGATGAAGATATTACAGAACTTTGTAATATGACCAAATCCTTGACACTTGTAGCAAAAGATGTAATTCTTTCTTTGTGAACCTGTTGACTGTCTTGAGTGATGATGTTCTTCATGCTTGCCATTATTTTGTTCATAATTCCATGCAAATTCATTCCTTAAGAATCTTTTGCAATCTTTTAAACTATGACAAATTTGATTGCAAAAGTAACAATGACCATTGAATTTTACATACCTCACAACATTTGGTTGTCTGGTTTGATGTGTATTCATTCTATCAATACCTTCCTTCTTTGAACTGATGATTGATCTTCAAAGCCTTCATCTTGTCTTGAGTTGCATGCTTTTATTCTTCTTTGTATCGAAGACCAGATCATCATTAGCATGCTTTTGACTAGTCAAAATATTGTCAAGATCATTTGAGCTCTTTTCATAATTCACAAATGACTTCACCTTACAAGATGTCATGTCTAACTCAAATTTTAATAACTCAATTTCAATCACATACCTTAAGCACTCATCTTCTTTGGATTTTAGGCTTGTAGACATAGTTTCTAATTGATTATTGAGATGTTTGATAGTATCTTTATGTTCCTTTGTGTCATCATTAATTCTTACTTCAAACACACTAAATTACTCTTCATAGTCCTTGATTTGTGACATCATCTTCTTGTTCTTTTTCTTCTCAATCTTCAAATCATCAAGAGCATTCATCAATTCATCCTTATTATCTAAATCATCAGTTGTATCTTTACTCATAGTTTGATTTAGTTTCATCTGCAAAGACTCTATCTCTATTTGATACATGATACACTCTCCATCCTACTCTTTACTTCTTCATTAAGAGTAAAAACCTAAGTTTCAAGTTGTTTTGTGATCTCATCATGCTCCTTGACTTCATTACTTAACCTTCCTTCAAAAATTTCAATTTGCTCATCATAGGATTTGATCAATAAATCTTGTTTTCTATTCTTTATTTGTAGTATCTTCATTTCTTCCACAATGTCTAGATATTTATCTTCAAGAGTGACTTTCTCATCTTCTTCCTTTGAGATATCTCTGCCAAAGAAATATCTTCTTAAGGAATATTCACCTTCATCATCACTAAAATCCATGACCAATGTATCCATGTCCTCATTATGAAAATAATCATCACTATCAGATGTGTTTACTTCTTCTTCTGCAGATGAGTTATTATCTTCTTCATGGTAAAGGCTCTTACTACCTTTGTATGATTCCTTCTTTCCATTTTTCTTACTGAAGAACTTTTTGTACTTGCTAGGGACCCTCAAATTTCTTTTGTTCATCCTTGTGAGATTTCTTATAAGCTTCATTGAGTTCAAACTTATCTTGACATTTAGCTGTAAAATGACCAACTTTACCACATGAAAACATTTAAAAGGAAGTTTTCCTTCATACTTACCTGATCCTACGTTCAATCTTCTTACAATCATAGATTCAAGTTGATCTTCATTAAGATCAAAATCTTTAAGACTTAACTTGTTCTTCTTAGATTTTATCTCCTTGATCACCTTAAAGATTGCTTCCTTCTTAGGAGGTTTATCCTCATCAACTCTCATCTCATAGGTAGTAAGGATGTCATGCAATTCATCAATCTTCAATTGAGTGAGATCACGACTTTCTTCTATAGCAAAATTTTTTGAATCAAACTTGAGTGTAAGAGTCCTCAATACTTTCTATATTATAGTAGCTTCATCAATTACCTCCCTAAGACCTCTGATCATGTTTACTACCTCATCAATCCTTAGAAGATAAGATGCCATAGTATCTTCCTTAATTTTTAGACCTTCAAATTTCCTTCGATAGGTCTGTAATTTAGCCAGTTTTACCTTTTAGTCTCCATCATAAATAATATATAATTTATCCCAGATATCCTTGGTAGACTTACAATCAATCACTTTGATGAAATTAACCTCAGATAGACCATAAATGATGACATTCATAGCTTTAGAATTATTCTCACTCAAATTCTTGTCAGCAACACTAGTTGAAGGTGTAGTTGGTGTAGTATAACCATCTATGATAGATTTCTAAGTATCGAACCCTAGATACATGATGTATGTCCTCATCCTTACACTCTAAAAAACATAATTTAACCCATTGAAGAATGGTGCTTGATTTATAGATAAACCTTGCTTGTGTTGACTTTATATATTATACCTTAGATCACCTTTAAGTGATTAAACTTATAATGAAGGTCCTACTCTGATACCAATTGTTAGAGGTACAATCACTGAGGGGGGGTGAATTAATGATGTAATATATTTCAAACTTCAATTTTAATCCTTTAAAAATATTAATCAATGACCACAAGCATTCATAAAGTATACAAGATATTCATAACTATGAATGAGAAAGATGATGCAAGATCAAACACACAAGACATGAATTCTATGGGAAACTTTCATGGGGAATAAAACCCACTCTCAAGCCTGAAAACACATGGTTTACTTGTCCTATAAGATGATCACAAACATGAGACCTTTTAGTGAAGCACCCACTTCACAAGGAACACCCACCCCTAAGTATGAACAATCACCCACTTGTTTTAGATGTTAAGCACCCACACAACAGCTTATGAAATCAATAGCTCTAGAACTTTGATTACATTATAATCTGATTGGATAAATAATGTATAACACCTCTCTTTCAACTCATCACACACACTCAAACTTGCTCATACAAGTAATACATCCAAACACCCCTTTTGGATCACTCTAGGCTTCTTTGCTCATCCTCAATCTAATTTTTACTTTATTCCAACCACTGAGCACACTCCATCTAATCTATTTCCTTCACCTCTATCTTCTACTCTCTCAACACATCCTCTTCATGTCTAGAAACCATTACATTAGCCTTCAATATTTATAGAGTCTTGATTAATATAAACATCTAGGTTGGCCATAAAACTTACCTTAACCTTTAAGACTTATATCATGTTAACACATATCTCAATACCATCCTCATAGGTCATCCATAGCATCCATGGGTCATACTTAAGAAGCTACGCCTTTCAATTAGGCCTTAGTAGCCCTTATAGGTCTCATGGAGACCTATTACCCCTTTATCACTTCATCAAGAAAATTAAGAACATAAGGCCACTTTAAAATAAATGGGTCCACTCCATATAACCTATATGACATCTTCATGTGATTACTCTCATTAAAACACTCTTTTTCTAAAACAAAAATTGCTTAAACAATATTATGTACACAAGAACATCATGAACAAATAAATAGTTATATTATAATTGCAATAAATGCACATATACATATAATTAAACCTATAAACCAATTTTTATATATATCCCTTTAAATTCTCTACAACTTTGTCTTTTACACCATTATCAAATTCTACATATATCAAAAGTTATAGCTCAAATAGTACAAACTAGTTTTTCCTTTGTTAATTTGAATATTCAAATTCCAATGATCACTGTGTAAATAAAAACATCTAACACTTGTCATCATCTCATGTCCCATGGAAAATTTGAATAAATACGATACGTCAATCTCCTCGTGAGCTTCTTGTCTTTAACTCTTTAATGCTTACCATTGATCATTGATCTGCGCTTTTGAGATCAAGTCACTTGGCAACCCCATGTGCCTTCTATGCATTTGACTATTTGAATCAAATTACACCATTGATATCCATATATATGAACACCCACGTGTCATTGATCTTCTATCAAATCATCATGATTGAGACACATGTCACTAGTGCATGCCATCTTAAGAACCTTTGACATATTGACTTCACGTGCATCGTTGGATCACTATCTAACAATACCATACACTCTATTGGATCCTTATTTGGTAAAATTAATTGCTTTCCATAGATATTCATCACACAATTAAACTTTCACCATAGATCTTTGATAATGTGAATTTGGCTAAGTATGGAAAACATTGTAATCTGCCTAGAATGACAACTTTGCACCTTAATAAAGTTTGCTACACTCAACCTCATGGCCTAAAATTTGAACCACATGATCATTTTTCATAGTGGAATCCATTCATGTATCAAACTACTAAAAATTTCACATGTGTGAAATATGATGCCATCAAACTACTTGCTCAGCCTTATTTTCCAAGATGACTACTTAAACCTAGACACTCATATGATTGCTCTGATGATTTTTTTTCAATTCCATAAGCACTCCAAGCACTCATAACACCCCATAGGGTCTGTTTAACATGTCCATACCATCAATATCATCCATCAATTTCCTCACTAAGTCAAACACTGGAGAATCATGCAGGAACACTGAAGCTTTTTGAAGCACACTTTGTCATTGTCATTCTAGCACACATGACACTCATCAACATCCTTGGTCACCTTGGAGACATCATTGAAAACTCTCCAATAATAAAAAAATCATATTTTTCTAAAGTTTTAAAAGAATGGAAGCTCTAAAAATTTTCAACTAAAAGTAATGTATATCGGCCACTAAACACCATCTCCAAACAAAGTCATCTTTCAAATGATGGGCTCTAGATGAAAACACATCAAAATGTTATGGATCCAATGCCAACTCTCATTGACTCATGGGCAAGGCCAAAATAAGTGCTTAAAATATTATATTCTACTACACACTAGACACTTAGGATGATTAATTTTACTATGAAGCAATCTCTCTTAACGACAAGTCTTAGTAGACTAAACACCACAAAAAGAGAGCAATCTTACTTTGAATCTTATCTTCCAAAATCAGGTAGAGATGAGTAAGCCAAGTCCAAGGTGAATAGTTTAAACTCTACCAACTAGTTAACTTTCCAAAAACCAAAGAAAAATGATTGTAATGTTCCCTTTCTAGAATTAAACCAATAAGAAGACACATAGCATATTCATTATTTTTCGTGGGCTAAGGGATTAAGTAGGAAAATAATTTAATAATATTTTAAAGTCATCCTAAAGTTACTTTATTTTATAACATGGAAAAATGACACTTATGTATTATTATTATAAAGGGAGACAAAAAGTAATAAAGGTTAAAGCAACTAGAAAAATGTAAATTATAAAAAAAGAGTTGGGCTCAAAAGGATTCATTTTTCATTTTTGAAATCAAAACCCTATTCGAGGTTGGAGCTTTTGTGTTCAACTTTTTCATCTAAGGATGAAAATACTTTGGTGTACAAGTTTAAAGGACGAAACCCCTCTTACCCATTGAGGTGATTCCATCTAGGGATCCTAATTGTGCTGACAAATAAAGTTTACTTTTAGATTTCAATTAGATGGAGGTTATTATCAGTTTTCAATATTTTGTGAGGGATTATCAGAGACTATATTAGGGTTTATTATTGTTCATGTGTTATCATACCTTAGAGAGGTTGCCGTATAATTGAGGGACACAAATAATTATCTTTAGGATAGTTGTGTAGGGATTTGTGAGGGTTTTAGGGGGTTTAGGGAAATCATCAACCTAGTAGAGTGATGCCCTAGCTCAGTGGCCACCATTCATCTATAACAATTGTCTTGTTACACTCCTCTGCTACTATAAAACAATTCCATGGTTTTGATATGATTGTAAAGGTTTTTTATTATCATTAATTATTGATTTAATGTCATTGGTTTGGTTTTGATACATTTATTATTCAACAAATAATTTCATTAATATTGTATATGTATTCATGAAATTGTAATAATAATTACAGTTTAATCTTCGATATCATGTTGAGTATTATTATTTTAATATTTAATTGATGCTCTAGTTTTAGGAAAAATACAATAAAAATAAAATTCAAAAAATTATCAAAAAGGGACATTTCAAGGAATCATAATTTATGTAGTAAACATGGAGAACAATGCTTAAATGACATCTCACAATTCTAATGTCCATCTTTTCATCCTATCACCAGCGGTTGAAGCCACAACTTGTGCATCATAACATCTAGCATAATCTCATGTATATGCATGATATAAGGCATATTAGAATCAATAAATTTACACTTTCCCTATAGAATAGGTGATGCAAGATCATCCATGTTCACTTGTAATCCCTCATAACCAAACATATTTAGATTATAAAATAAGTTAAGTTCTTTTATTTTTTTGTGCACAAGTATTTGTTTGTGCACAAGTCATTGTGTAATGTTTTGTGTAGCCTTTGTAGGCATATGGAGCCTTTATATTGTTTTCCATATCCTTTTATATGTGTTCTAGTTTATTTTTGTTGTTCCATGTATCCATGTTAGCATGCGTAGATTTTTATCAATTGTTAAAACATTGCACAAGTCTCTAATTGCACACAAGTGTCTTTATGATTATTTTGCACCATGTTTTGCATGTTTATGTTTGTTTGGTCTAACACTAGTTTAGAAGATCCATGAAGATAATTAACATTTGAAGTCTTGTGAGTACTAGTATACAAGCTTATGACATCTTCTAC